>PNEQ01032750.1:0-22228 GCA_003012365.1 Medauroidea extradentata
ACTTAACGTAATATTGATTTATCAGTCCTCCTTGCTCCGTCGCCATCTTGTTGGATTACTACTATTGATTGTGAAGGTCATAACAAATTAAGATACCCACTTCCTGATGTACTATCATATAAACAATTAATTTCTGAATTCATTATGTAATTGCTCCTGATTATTTACTATTAAATATTGTGTGCCGTCTAACCATAAGATCTATCAGTTTCTTAATAGTGTTTGCTCCTTTAATGTATGGAAACTAATAGCAATTAGTTAACCTTGGCCGGCACGAACCTACACTGAGAATTGTAAATCTAAACATTAGAACACTAAAAAAAAAAAATACTTGTTAGGAACGATAACAGTTAATGGCAAAATTATATACCTGTACTAAGATCCTTAAATGCTTTTCGTAGCCTAACCGCGTGACAACAGGTTGAATGGTTTTCAAATGAAATCAGGATTGTTAAAGGTCTGCACGCCTCTTCACGATTCTAGTAGACGGCGTCCTTAAGTGTCGAATTTCGAATATTCTTAAATTACGCAATTTGCATTTTCTGTATCTGTGTCTCAGCCAAGTGAAAAACGTAACGAGAGGCTGAGCTGCGTCGAAGATTCGTCAGAAACACGCATGTTACAATTTTTCATCCTTTTAGGGATCAAATTTATTATAATATCTTCTTACCACTTGTAAACACTCTGATGGGAACCTACACCAGAAATTTAACTCTTTTAAGCCTATCAGTTAGAACTGTGACTTAATATATCAGTCAGTTATCTCATTTATGTTTAGTAAAGTTATTAAAGAGACAAACATTTTAACAACGCAGACTGTAGACATTGTTGAATAATACAAACGACGATAACAATGACAATTTTGTTGTTGCTAGTGAAAATTAGTATTTACCTTCAGTAGAAAAATATAAAACATTTGAAGTTCGACATCTGTTCAAAATTATTTATTGGCAAGCACATATTGAATATGTAAGTACCTAGCAAACTGTTCGATGACGAGTTACTTTCTCAATTAAATGTTTTCGAATAATTTTCTACTACACGAATTTGTAACCTGTAACTAGGAGTCGCTTTGCATTTAGTACCTGATTAATATCTCAATTTAAAACTACCTAAAACGAAAATGTAGAACTTACTCAGATTTGTTTTCGTAACAGACAGTCTTGCTAGTAAAAATGTTGTGCATGAGAACATTAAACGTTACTAAACAATGCATTAACGATTCATCTTAACTATATATTATTTCTTAAACGTTCAAAACTACAATAACCTAGAACGTTAGAGATTTTCATAAGCTGTCATTATTTGTTTCTTATACAGAACGGCTCGTAACATTTCTATCGGGGCAGAACTTTAATATATAAGAACTTCAGTGTGAAAATAAAAAGCTTCTGAAGAACTGCTATTTCACCGCAAGTAGTTTTAATGCCGGATTAGAAACAACTTATGGATAGAGACATGAAAAACGCACGTTTTCATTCAGGCACAAGCTACAGTTCCGGCAACTGTAAGTTCGTGCTGCTTTCACAATTGTCCGTTGACTTATGTGTCACCACCTTGAAGTAGACGAGCCAATAATAACAGTGTAAATAAATGCTGGAATATTTCACAGTGTCAGCGAACAGCCAACGAGCAACTACTGTCTACTTGAGTCCACAGAGTTTCTTGTAGGCTAACATATAGGTCAGTGAACCGGCGAATTTTTCCGGTCTCCACTTATGGAATTAAAAAACCTCGTGTTGTATGTAGTAAACTCATGTGGTGCGTATAAATTTGTACAAAACCATATAATATGTTTAGGCAAGGTCTAATGTTTATTTAACATTTGACTATATATTTTTATTAAGATTTATTTAAATCTTATCATGGATAGTTTATTTTTGTCTCAAATCAAGGTATAACTTTAAAGAATCATGGAAACAATTTTACGTAAATAAATAAAAGGCAAATATCACAATCGTACGTACTATGTTTTCTCCACAAGCAAGTTAAAAATATTCATTTCTGGAGAATTTTAAAAATCTCTTTTGTTCGCGAAATCGTAACGTTCCGTAAGGGAATAAGTTTTGTATTTTTAAAGTATTTAGTTTTTAACATTTTAAGTTAAATGACAAAATTGAGGAACTTTTCTGATATAAAACTCTATATTATAGTCTTGTGGTACTGGAAACTAAAATTGGAAATTGAAAACCACGTAAAAATTGCTTTTTAAATGAGTAGCCAAATTATTCATGTTCAGTAGATATATTTTAAAATTTAATATTATTTTCTGTATTCCAATTTGTATCATTTGGTTTGACTACGGACGTTATTTATTTATAATCCAGTCATATTGCAATAGTGCTTCATTATATATATATATATATATACAAGACTGGCTTGTTATAAATCGAAGTGACGTACAAATCACAATTTACTAGAAAACTAATTGTTATGTTGATAAGGATGTCGAGTGACTTGCAAAACGTGAGTGAATTGGCCTATTTTACTAACACTAGAATGTCACTACAAATAACATTTCTCTGACTTCAACACGCAGCCAACATTTTAAGTGTTTATTCAAATAATCTAGGCTGTTAACGTGTAATATAAACCTGTATGTAGCTAGTGCAGTGACTTGACTGTTGGTTGTATTTATTTCTGCAGGGCAAAGACGTGGAGAAGAGTTAAGAAATTAGTAAGTCGAATGTTGAGGTCAGTTTGCCCTTGTGTGGGAAAGAAAAGAAATTCGCCAGTAAAGGTAGGTAATTTTACTTTATTCCTTTAAATATCCTTTTTATCCTGTCTCTTTGACCGCATTATAGTTGTGTACTGTTTGTCATGGTACTTGTATGGTATCTAGCGACAGTAGTATGTTGTACTTAACTGGTCTTATTCAGGTAATATGCTTGAAGTACTCCACTACCATTAATGTTGCACACACATTATTCTGTACAATGCCAAATAACACGCCAATGTAGCTTTTATTACACTGAAATGAGAAAGTAATTAAAACAAGTTTGTTTTTTAATTTAAATAGTTTATCCATTACTAATTCAAAATGAATGTAATATCTTTCGTTGGTAAGGTATGTTGGACAAATTAAAAACATAATTATTTTAATTAATTGTCACGCAGTTTGGCCACAAATGTCACCAATACAAACTTACGTCCTTTAGCCTTCAATTCCTGTAACTTCTGAAGAAAATCAGTGAGCATCAAGCGACTTTAAAACTGAATTTATCAAAATGAATTAGGTTAACTAAGTTTGGTTTACCGCTCTCACGTTGCCAGTTATGTGATTTTACGTTTAGCATATTTGCGTGACCATTAGTATTACCAAGTAGAATAAAATAAATCAACTCTCTGTTGGTTACGCAGACTGTTATTTTATTTCAATTTGGAAGATGAGTGAACAGAGTAAACTTCGAAAGTAATACACATTCATCTATGATTTTGTTTTTATGTCTGATTATAGGCCTACAAGAAAATATGACTCTGATAATTGAAAATTACAGGAGTTGTTAATAACTTCCCACTTTCTCTAAATAACAGAGTTTTCATAATTTTACTGTGGCAATCATTTAAAATGGACATAATGAAATTTATCTGCAATGTACGAGGTTATGAATATGTTTATCATGCTCAAAACCAGCAGTTGAAAATGTTTTTAAATACGGTTAGTAAGTGCTTTTGGTATATAATATATTATTTCGTAATAATCTTAAATAGCTCTCTGACCTGACCAGACACGATGATTATTTGGCATTTATCGTTGATTTTATTCTTCATTGTTTTTAATTCTCTCATGTCACTAAATTTTTACACATATTTTAACAAATATTTTATTTAAATTTTTATAATTTTTTTCGATATAGCAGAGTTAAACCTTGCTTTGTCAGCTACCTAAGTTTATACTTGTGTCAAATACGACGCTCTCACAATGTATATTCAAACCTTTTATCCTAAAAATAAAATTTTCATTTATTCAGAATTTACATTATTTACACGGTGTATTTTCTATAACGATAACATTTTTAAACGCTGGCTACAACTTTTTTTCACAACAAGTTCACAGTTTGAATTTTGATTCTTCACATTCAAAATGCTTACTTTTAAAACTATTGATATTTTTATTTCATAGTTTCCCATACTTTCACGTACCTGTTCTTATCTTTTCCTGGCAATTATGTACATTAATATTGCCTTTTAGACGGGACCTTGAGAAAGACGTAGCAATCTATGTTTAGTAATAAAAGAGATAACTTATTGTCAAACTTGTTATTACTTACTTATTCTTCCGTGTTGAGCTAGAAAGTGTTTGAGCTCATATCCATACATCTTTATTAAAAGTTTATACACATTCAAATTCCTGTGCAGAGCAAATTTATGAAAATTTAATAGATTACATAAATTTAAGCTTTTTTAATGATGTAATTAGTGCTTTGGCCCTTTACAATTGATTTATTCGACATAATGTGAATATTTTGTAACACGTTTTCACTAATGAATTTCTTCATTTTCGAAAGCCATTTATTTTCTATTTTCTAAAAACTGGGTTGTCTTTAATCGATTATCTTATATCTTCTGCATTATTTTGACGTTTTAAGTATGGATCCGACTTTGTCATAACTGTGAAGAAATACATGGATATCATCATATGATACGGGAAAATAATTTGTTACCCATTGGCTGTGTTCCGTAACTCGCCAGAAACGCATTGGCATAAATGTTGTATAATTTTGTGCTCAATGGGATAGGCACATGACTACAAAGAAATATGAAAAACCACCGTGCGGTTGTACGTGGTATTGTTAAATTTATTGTAATAACGCTACTAAAAGATGCCTATGACACATAAAATAGTGGTTAATTTCAAGCAATAAGTTCATTATTATATTTTTGTTATAATTATTATAACTTCCTCTGTAATAAAAACTTGAGTACTTGTTTGGCTTTGTGTATGCCATGTAAAGCGTATGCAATGCAAAAGTAACATGTAAATTAAACATCTCATGAACACACTAGCGCAAAACGAAAAAATACACAAACCAATACATATTTTTAAGTCTTGTTTAGTACGCAAGTTGATGCAAAATAAAGACTCTGTAGTGGCAGTAATACCTTTTAAAAACTTTACTCAAGATCATAGGGCACTCAAAATTATTTTAATTTATAAATTATGTTCAGAAATTGTTAATGTGTTATGTGGTAGAGGCGCCTTTACTTTCTGTTCTCGTATGTTGCTTTTGAAAATATGCACAATATATACCTCGCAGTACACGAGAATGTGAACGAATACAGTAATGAGAAATACAAAAAATACTATATATATATGTTGTAGGTTATTATTTGACATATATATAACAACAAATAAAATATTTTTGTATTTAATAAAAAATGCTGAATTTTGAAATGAAAATTTAAAAATTTCAACAATCCTTTTAAAAATACAAAACTGTTCATTTCTTTTTGTTTTTATATATGTCAAATCACAGCCTACAACATTGTTATGCGCTGTGAATTTTTTCGGTTTGGTATGTCAGTTGGTTTTAGTGGCGTGCATAAAACTGTAAAGTGCAAATTTTGACGTTTAACGACTCACTACGCAAAAACTGTAAGAGATACAAAAATTTCCTAAGAGGAAGGTTCAGTCACAATTTATGTCTAAAATAAGAAAAAAATATATGGTACAAATATACAAATAATAAAATATGCTGAAAACTGAGGCAAACCGCCCCCTTAACTACGTGATTAGAAAAACTACCCATCAGATTTAAGAAAATTTTGATTCTCTTGAAAACACGAATCGCATGAATTGATTATTTGTGGCAAGATATTAACATCGAGAAATTCACAAACTTAAATAATGATTTTTTTATTTATATTCCCGAGTCTAAATATCCGTATTGCCTTCTTAGCAAATTAAATATTTCACATAACCTCTCTCCTATCCGGCAATATATACCGAGTGTTTTCGAGGTAGGCATATAAATTCACATTCTTTAATATTATTTTATCTGATTTTATATGGTTTGTTTGTGCCTTGAAAATATTCAGAGTCAGGAGTTCTATATTTTTTCACAATTAAGTTTTCTGTATATAGTGCGTATGCAGGATGTCCAGAAACTGCAATTTAATAAGCTCACCATGCGAATCTTAGGCTAAATTGGAGGTGAAAATATTTGTGGTAAAATGTTGTACGTTGACATTTTATATGCACAATATGTGTAACATAGCCCTAGCCCATTCTTGAGCGCCACAGATATCATATTTATCTCACTGCTAGCGTTCTGACCTGCATAAAATTGATCCTGGTTAAAATCCTGAGCAGTACAAACATAAATCTATGTTTACTTGACGTAACATACATGAAATAATACCTAGCCGCAGAGCGCAAGAGGGGACTATCTCCGTGCAGTGTTGCCACATTGCGCAAGTAAAATGTCGTACAACATTTTTCCACTTACATTTTCTTCTCCGATTTTGCAATTTAGCCCAGGACTTCCGTGGTGTTATTATTGCGCGGCAGTTCCTGGACATCATGTGTGTATGTATTATATATATGTATATATATAACATATTAAGGTCCCTTGTTTGCAGGAGGCAAGCAACACGGAGGAGTAGGTCCAAGTCGATGATCAAAAGCCAGACTGGCCGGTGCAGTCAAGGTGGCTACCTGCCTCTCCGCCCAGCAGTGTAGCCAACACAAATCTGCTTATTACCACCCTGGTAAATATAACATCAGTCTACACAAATTCACTGCCTTCTATCATATCTTGTATATTTTAACTTGCATGCATATGACGAGAATTTGCGTTAAGACCATACAACGATGAGATCACTATTTTGAAATGGTATTCGGAAGGTTTAAGGTTGGCGGTTTTTTTTCTCGAAGTTACTCCAGGCGAGTGTTATACGACGAAATCAGTCCTGTTTCCTGTTTGTCCAGGCTTATAGTTCTGCCACTATTTATCTCTGTGTCAATGAAACGTAAAGCCCAACTACTTACACAACTTTACATTTTGTAACGCTAACGATGGTGAAAAAATTGAGGCTATATCTGAATTCACGAACAAATCTTTGTGTTTCACAAACCCAAAACCTAATCCATTTAGCGTAAATGGAAATATTTTGAGAGTAAGTAATATTTGCAAAGCTTTATTTAAATCAGTCCTAGATAAATCATCGTGAAATAACTGTAGTTTTATAAATTCTAAATACAAATCCTTGTTTGACAATATTTTTAAGTAATTTAACGTTATCTAACATTAAGGCCATGGAATTCATTTATTTCCTATAATTGCAAATAACGCGAATATCTTTTAACCGAATGCTTTGAAAAAAATTTTCGAGTGTATACAGTTATACGATACACAAATTTGTTAGACAGTTGTTTTACATAATGTGCCGTTTGCTAGCAAAAAATCATTTCGCTTCATTTTGGCTTATTTTGACAACAAAATATATGATATTTCAGGTAGAACATCTAAAAATCCGTTCGGTGTATTGCAACAGAAAATTCAGATGCAAACGATGATATATAAGTGTTAAAACTGTAAAAATTAATTATTGATACATGTATTAATTTTCGTTTGAAAATATTATCAAATCCATTACAAAATTAAAGAGCGAGGCCTTAATTAAGGGCTGATGTTATCGTTTATTACATTATCGCTTACAGTATTGACTGAAAATTTTCCTTCAATTTAGTAATACAAACAAGTGTATTTTATAAATTCAGGACAAAATGAGCGTCGTTTGTGTTTTATTGTATGTGTCTTAAATAATATGTTAATATTGCCATATATTGTTTAAATAACCAACTAAATTACAGAGTTTTTCAGAAATTTTAATTGGTAATGTCACAGGGGTTGGGAGAAGCATCAAAAATCGTTCACTTCCGCATTTTTACACTCAACTCACAATTTGAATATATTCTTAAAATACCGGAATGTTCCTCAACTGCGCAGTTCTCTTCATAATCGACTTTTTACGATTGAATGGATATAAATATAATGTCCTAGGTGAGTATTTTGATTTATTATCGAACTTGAACTACTTTCATAGATCATTAATGCAACGATTTTAATTTCGTAGGCATTTTGACAACCAACATAGGTAAGTGTTAGGATGAGACACCAATTTGTCGTGAAACTACAGTCCATTCCCATTCCTTCTTAAAGATGTATTCTAAGGACATGATATGCACATAACAGATAATAAGCAATGGCGACCAGTAAATCAAACATTTAGGGACAGTTTTATATTTTATGGTTGTTTATTAGTTTGCTAGAGAAATATTACACAAAAATATATGTACGCATAAACTTGTCAGTACTTATCTACATGCCTATTGCTGGCGTAAAAACTGTAATTTGAATTAACTATGTAAACTGTAAAATTAATATATATTGCACATAATTAATATTTTTTCAATAACTAATTTGTTATAAGAAGAATTTTTTCAGTTAAGTTGCTAGTTATGTTAACAAATGTCATATTATTGTATGTACTATCAGCTATTCGGTTAATTTGTAATGCACAGTAGTAATTAATTCAACCGTTACATCAACAGAGGCAACAGCTGTAATTGTATTCCGGTTATTAGTTTTTATAGAATAGCATTTAATTGCTGTTGCGACATTAATATACCTATACACACTCAGGGTGCACATCACTTACCAATTTAATTTAACAGTATTTACTTTCATCATGATTTATTACTATACATGAATATAAATGTTACTTAATTCGTTTGTGTCTATTGGGAATAAACTGATACAAAAATTATCAATTCTGAAGATTAAAAAACGAACGTTACTTTCTGGTACAAACAGCACACACTTTCCGATAAGTAAATTTTCCCTATCATTCATAACGAATTGTTATCAAAAAAATAATTTTTGTTTTAATTTACTGAAGTTGAATATAAATTGTTAGTTTACGAGAATGTCCAAAATATTTCGATTTCAAAGGCTTAATATATATATATATAAAAGCGTTATTAAAAACGCCGAAGTATATTTTTTTATATTTTATAAGAATTTTTCCACTACAATTTTCAATAAACATTACTAGTTCTATTTTTTTAAATATTAAACAATACCTACTTATCAAGAATGTTGCCGTTGCTAAACGGCAAAGAATACTGTCCGGTCGTAGTATAAAATGTGCAAAGTTGTTAATATTTCAGTGCCCCTCTTTCCCTCGTAAAGTTGAATCATTCAGGATTATTAATGTAAGCTATTTGTAAAAGTGAATTCCTAATATTGTTGATTTTTTAGTTGTCATTTGGATTGCAGTAATTTTCTTTCATCAGATTTGTAAATACATGTATTGTTGAAAAAACCTGCAGTTCACATTTAACCAACTACCCCATTATATAAAGATAACTTAAATATAATTGCGACTTTCCATCTAGTATTTATAGTAAGCAAATATCTGAACAATGTTTACACAAAAAGTTCTTTTTGAGTGTTTTTTGCATTATCAGAAACTGCAACAGTAAATAATATGAAAGGAATTTCAACATTATTTGGCAACTTATTTAAATATCCTTGTTACGGGGAAATCTTTTAATACATAAACTTCCAAGATTTCTTGAATAAATTCTTAACACTAAATAATTGATCGAAATTTTGCATAGTAGCCCACTGTATAAAATTTATTTAACTTATTTTGTCTAAAGACTATCGTCACTCAGTTTTAAAGCTAAATTTTTTAAACAAGACATCATATGATATTATTCTACAGTGACATAAAAATTTTTGGGTACTGTTGGTATCAAATTTAGTAACATATTTTTTACGATGTTTTTTTTTTTGTTCATAGTAACCTGTCTGGCTTAGTCTTAACAGGGATCTTCTGGAAATTACGGCTCTCTATATGACTTCAGGATGCCATAATTTACTGGCGGAAACCCCAGCAAGGTACAAATTAAAGTTAAGTTATTATAAGTAAATTAATATATACATTATGTAAACGTGCAATGTAGTATATATACAATTATGTGAGAATATATAAACAAAAATTACACGTACACATAAATACATATAATGAAGTGCCCTTACACACTCATCAAAGTACACCCTATACCGTTGGACTTAGAACATTGAAATTCAAAAAATAAAGGCGGTGAAATGGGGTGAAATATTTTTTTTCAAAGAATCCATGATTTCTCATTAACCAGGCAAGTAATTTTTTTACTTCAAAATAATTGCCTAAACAAAAGCATATTTTAATTATATATTTTTTTTTATTTTGCGAAGTTCAAAAATTAAGAGAGGAAAAAGCCTTTTAAGGTGTATTACGTATTCCTGATAACTCTTAAACAAGTGAACTATTGAGGTGATTTTTTTTTTCAAAATTAAGCTTACGTAAATATCTAAGAAAAAACGATTTTATGATTGTTTTAACATTCCATCTTGAAAGCAGTTTAAAAAATAATATAACGTGTTTCCAACTAATTATATGTTTCTTTTAAATTATCAGTTATATAGAGATGATTTTTTATAAGAATGATGCTTACATAAACACTTACAAATTGGATTCAGGAGTTTATTATATCACACAATTAAGAGTGTGAAAAGCAGTAAAATGTTACAGAACTTCATAAATTCCAGCACGACCATGGACAAACATTTTTGAAATTGTCACTCTTTTTTTCCATTATATTCATAAATAAACCTCTGTGCTCTAGGGCACGTGCACACATAAAACTATTCACGAACTGCATTTAAGCATCCGTTTGGAACGATATAAGTATGCGGTGTGGAGTTTTCGGGGTCGCATCATGCGTAAGACGTAGTGAAGCTAATTATTGTGTTATTATATACGCACATATTAGTGACGTCTGGAAGATTGCGATGGTCTTGAAAGCTGATCGGAGGGGCGATATGGGTTGGATATGAAGCAGTGCCTCGAGTGAAGGTGCGGAGGAAACCGGAGATCCTACAGTTTCATCGTCGAGGCAAAATTCCCACTTCGAATAATCCAATTGAACCAGTCGGGAGCCGAACCCGGATTAATATACAGTTGTTAAATAGCATAAAAACACTACCCAAAGCCTTGCCGCAGTAAAAAGGGCGAGGAAGAGGGATTTATATGAACATATTAAATACAGCTGCCAGAATGTATCAGTTTTTATTTTAGCAGAAATATAATATTGTAAATGATAATAGCAGACAATGCTCACGGATAATGAAAGATTATTAACAAACATATAGTGCTTCAAGGATTTCAATTGTTCGTTGTCTAACTGGTGAAAATATAGTCAAGTTTGCAAGTTATTGTTGATGTGGAATTTATTATGTAAGTAATCGGCATCCTTATTGCTCTATAAATTCTTAAGTAACCAATAATTGATTAAGGTTTTTTTTTTTTTTTTTTTTTTTTTTTCGAAATCTAGCTGTCAAGGTGAAAAAATCATGACGTGTTTCGTCTTTGAATTTAGGAACCCAAAATTACATAAATTAGCGTCGGTGGGTTAAAAAAGTATCTAATTTTCACGTAATTTTTTTTTAAGAGATTAAAGCATAGAAGATATAAAAAAAGTGAACAACCACTACCAAAATATTTTAAACACAGTCGCAGTTTACATTAAATTATTCCACGCGGGCAAAGCCGCAGCCTGGCAGTATGTCTGTGTATGAAAGATAACACTCATATTTTTACTTAACGGTACACTCAAAAATGCATACTAGCCAATTTCAGGATGTTTCGAAATTCAACGGTTAATGTTGTGAAATGACATTATTTGTGATTTCGATTAAAAGTCGATATCTATCGAAACCTTTGGGATACAGAGCTGTTATCTGCTTCAAAACGATTTTTGTGTAAATAGCCGAAAAGTTGTTTTGGTTTTTTTAATATCCAACTTTCGATGAGTATAATGTTAGGAAATGTGAATTTTATTAATTTTCTGTACCACTGGAATCAAACGCCAAATTACGTAGTTTCTACTTCTTTTAGATACGTAATTAAGACATGAGATGAGTTTCGTAATTCTTTGATTAAGGGGGTAAAAATACGTTTTTTTTTTTTTTTTAAATTATTCCTCCGTATCTGTCACACCAATCGAGATATCGAAATAATGTTTGCTTCAGAATGTTGTTTGCGTTAAGACAAAAATTCAATTTCAGGATGTTTTGTAAATTCTTCTCCTTAGGTGTAAAAAATTGTCAAATAAGTTGTTGATTCTTGATCGTTATTGACGCGCAATATGGTCGTTACCCAAGTGAAATAACCATTATTTGTAACAAATTATCATAAATTACAGATGTGATGATAAACCTGTCTTACACAATTCGTTCTTCTCTTCATCAAGTCAGGATGCTGATTAATTAATATTAATGCAGATATTATCTATGTACCGAATTTTATAGAGGAAATACAAATGAATATGTTTTATCTCTCAATGAAAGTAGCAGGTGCACATCACTAGCGTCTGGGCATTCTCGTCCCTCTCCCCTCCCTCCCTGCCCATCTCATGAAACCCCCTTGCGAAAGTTTTATAGCTAAAAGGAAATTAACTTGGCTATATATGTAAAATACAATAGAAAACAAAAATGTCAAACCTCGAATATTACACTAGTACGTAAAAACTGAATTTCTTCGGAAGATACAACTTCGCGAGTACAAGAACACGGTTTTCTTTCTACACGTTGATTCCTACTGGTTTTCTGTAACGTTTGAAAATCTTTGTTTCTTCAATTATAATTGTTTTTTTCCTTATTTGCTTCCTATGAAGTTTAACAAAATTTTAACAATTTTCACCTGATGTATATTTTTTTGCTACGCATACAGTTTTATGATCATCCACGGATGATTTGTAGTAAGATATTTTTTCTTTAGTATTTCTGAATGTTCAGGCAAATTAGATAGTAAAATAACGATATTATTTACTGTAAATTTAGAAGTAAACATCACGTTTGCATGTACATTTGAACAGGATTACGTTAACATGTTGTTATCCTTGTTGTCATATTTATGTTAACACTTATGCTCAGTATGTTTTACATTTCGATAACACTGAACAATGCTAGAAAACTTGATTATTGTTAAGTTTTTAGACATTTTGCGAAAGTATGAATGAATTACAAATTCGAATTTCAAGAACGGATACGTACCTTATAAGTTAAGCTACGCTCAAAGTTTCAATGCACATTTTTAGCAATGGACCCCTCAAGTGAATTTAAATGAGAACGTCCACACTACGTACATATAAAAAGAAATCTATGTGTGTTGAAAATTTTAAATTTGAAGTCGATTTGAGGTAACTACAGCTACTTTAAGTTCGCGCTTTTAAAACGCCTGCGGAAACGTGCAGTGACGTCACAAGCCATAGTACATACGGAGCCTTGGCAAGCTAGCTGACTGCTGTCGCACTCCAGCGGAATGCTAGACTACGCTTGGTCAATAAATAACGATTTTTAAATATGTTACGGTGGTTCGTTTGGTTATACGTATGTAGTTAATCATAAAATGTAACAAATGTAATATTTTTAATGTTTTCGAGTCGGAGGTTCTATAAAAGTTTAGTGAGTGCTACGCACATTGTTATATCGCACAATATTAGAGCAATATCCGGGCTCTGTAATATGCAATAATACATTAAATAAACCTGCTTACTGGCGCAAACCAATACAATATTTAATTATTTAATACCTATATATTTACTTTACAATATAACCATACCAAGTGTCGACCACGATGGTGTAATGGTTACTCTCTAGGCTGATATTGGAAAACTTAAGTGAGTTCAATTTTACTTCGGGTTAGTATAATATTGTTCCTCAGATTTTGCATGGAACCGTCGATTCTTTATCCAAATTTAATATATTGTATAATCAATAGTATTTTCTATTTCATTACGGCTGTTAGGTTCATATGAAATACATAAATTTATACAACAAAGAATATTTCTGGGCTATCGTGGGGTTTTGGTTTAGTGTACCTCAAAAAAAGGTTATTTATGTTGTATATCAGTGTAACATAAGCCTACTGCAGTACTATTTACAACTAATGACGTGTTCATTGCGTAATATGAGAAGTAACGAGTGATAGAACACGCACAAAATAAACACATTTTGCCTAAATGCAAGTTTAAACATATATGATCCTATTATTTTAATGTAGGTACATATCCTGCTGGATCACATAAAAAATCACTTTCGCGATTCGCATTCGACTTAAATCGCTGTTTCTTCCGCGCAAATAAGCCATCTCAGACATTGTATTAATATGGTTGCGAAAATCGAAAATAGATGGTTTAAAAAAATTAATAAAACATTTTTCTATCAGAAACTTGTAAAACTATCTAATAGTATTATATTAAAAAATACATGAAATACGTGGCTTTTAAACCAGGATCCTTAAAAACAGTTGCCAAGTACAGTAACCAATACGCTACACTTCACCCATAGATTATTATGCTAGCTTAAGCATTTATATGAACAGTGCTGGCCGTACGGCTTGTGACGTGGACCAATGAAATTAGTTTTCGGTCGCCTGCTGCTTCCCGGAACTTTGCTTGCTTCCCATTCTTAAACTATAGTGTTTAGAAGAAATATTCTTTTTGGTATCTTCATATTTCTACATTGTTAAGAACATGGCATACATTTCAACGTATTTAAAATTTCATGCAGGGGGTCCATTATACACAAATATTCACCTATAAGGTATGTTACTGAAGAGTCTGTACAAGACTGAGTTAGTGAATATCAGTTCAAAATGGATCTATGCATGGCGTCTCTAATATGTACTAATAATAGCATGGAAATTTACCAATTCAAATTTTAAAACACTCCCTAGATATGTTTGGGCTCAGCCTAATTCCTCAATGCCCAATAATACCAGGTCAGAGTTGATAATATATGCGGTATTTATGCCTAGTACAAATTACCAGTGTTAAACTGAATTACACCGTGATATTTATACTTTTTAAACAAATCAAAATAATTATTTACATGAAAAACTCGACTAACAATTAATTTTCGCAGTGAATGTCGACATATCTCCAAAAAGTTTCTTTGCCTAGAGTATAAGGATTTAATCTGTAACAATTTTGGCAACGTTACCAAAATATAAATTCATATTGTAAATTTTGGTTATATTGCCAAATACGTAGACGAATACATTATTAAGAACACTTTGACTTGCTAAGCTTGTTGCTAAAACATTTTACTTGGTATTAATACACGGTAAACATCGTCGAGGTATGTTTTTAACATTTGAAACCGAAGAGTTACACAACATGTATACCTACACATTGGTGACTTGAATTTAGCTGTTTGTAAACGTGGTGTAAGAGATCGTGTTAGTAGTTTCAAAAACACTAGTTTCTTTAAAGCTGTTTTTAAGGTAACACATTTGTTAATATAACTATTATGTGAAGTTCATCAGCATAAATCATAACAAAATATTTTATTTTGTGTTTCAGTGAATGATTCTTCTACACTCCAATGAACACACTTTCGACCTCAAAGTTGTATGTTTAACTGCCTGGCAGATTTTTGGACATCATTCCATCTGTGAGGTAACTCTAAATTTTAGTTATTTTTAGTAGCCAGCAACCTAATCCTTTTATGATTATAAATAAATATGCCTTATAATTCCTTGTAATTTTAATTAAATTTTAACGAGCACGATATATGCGACAAAAATGTCATCACCAAAAGATTACGGAATGTAAACATTAATAATTTTATAATATTTGTTATCAGTTGACACCTATTATAAGACTGAAAGCATGTGGTAATAATCCAAAAAATAATAACGCACGCAAATACAATAATTGAGTTCAGCACAGCCTCAATAGATGAACTGATCTTAATAAATTGGGAACATCTAATCTAGTTTTGGCTTATGATGTCAACTGTTAGTGTTCAGTACTACCTCTCTAAAGTAAACTGTTGACGACAGAAGATAAAATACTAATTTATTATCAAATATCCCAATCGTTACAAACCGCCAAAATTCTGCATTATTGCAGAACATTTACGTTATAATACCTTACAGAGAATTACTCCGATTCATGAAATACTATTTTAAATGTGTTAATGTTTTATTAATAAATTTTTCATGGTATATGTATCCCTTATTGTTGTTATATTAAAACAATAATTTAACATAATGTATGCCGTGTCAAAGTTTGTCATTTAGGAAAAACTCAAGATTACAGGATTTCGGGCAGCTCTATAAAACGGTTTTTTTAGGAGTTCAAAATGTAATCATTCGAAATAACAAGTTGAAACAGTGGTGGATTAAAAAATATATTCCTTTTTTTTGGGGGGGGGGGTAGGCTTTTGTGAATTTAAGGACTATAAAAACACCAACCATCTCAAAAGTGTGGTCGCTTACTGTTATAGAATACTAGCTGATTCTCTGCAATAATATGATGCAAGTGAATAGTTAACAAAATGACAATTTGTAATATCGTCTTGGGTTAGCCAGTGTTCTGTTATGCACATTATGTCTGGTTGCATTTGAATTAAAAGGTTTTATAATTGTACATTTTTGTCTTTAAGACTTCGTACGTTTTGGTGAATAAATGAAATATTTCCTGGTAATGCTACATAAGATTGAATTTGGCTAGGCCTACATGAGACATTATCTTCTCCATCATTAGCAGATCAACGACTATTGGGAATCTGGGTATTTCTTACACTAAAAAATGTTTTTCGTTTACTGCTTTGTTGCCCCTTTTTAACCATTTGTCAAATAGTGTAGGAATACGCGCAGGAGGTTTTGACTCCAATACATCAGCGACGTTTTGTGTATTCTCGTGTGTTTTTATGGATTTTGTTAACCATTTATCTAAGGATGTGGGTTATACATCCTTGGGAGGTATAACACTTAGAAGCTCAACAAATTTGGTGCCAATAAAGGCCTTTTTCTTACTGTTCAAATGTTGACCATGCTTTCTAGGCATAGATCTTTCAGTACTGCTAACATCAAGATACTTTACATTCTGATACAGCATGCACAATTCTATATATTTACAATGTGTTTTATTTACTGCTATGTTTACGCAGGACGTGTCCTCTAGGTCATACCTGTCAGGAATGCTGATTACGATGGCAGGATTCGCCTTTAGTTTTTTGAGGTGGTCTTCTAGAGCAAATACTGACTCTTCCCCATGGTCTGTAGCGCCATCATTCGATCCACCTATTATTACTACACTTTCACTCGATGTTAGACTGCTGCAGTTTTCTCGTACACATCACAGGATTTCGTGTTGTGGTGCTCCTGGTTTTCTCAGGCCTTCTTATTTTACTTATTTTTTCAAGAAATGTATGTGATCGTCAATACCTTTAGCATGGCTATCTCCAAAGATCAGTACAGGCCTAATGCTTTTTTGTTTATTTCGTGCTTGATGCAAGGTGAAATTTGTTCTTACTGCATGTTGTTTTCCTTGTCCTGTGCCCGCTGGGTAAGGCTTGGTGAGTATCCTACCATTTTGCTGTTCATACTTTGTTACATTTTTTGCTATGTCAGGAGTGCGAGGGTGCTATTTTTGTAGAGTGGGTGCTTTGTATGGCCGAGATGTTGTCCTGCTTGGAGTCCTCTGGATCTGTGGGGGTGGTTTATCCTTGACGAAATCAGACCATTTTTTTTTTTTTTTTGCAGGAGAATGCTAATTCGAGGATTCGTTATTTCTTGATTTTAGTTGACGCAGGTCGTGTTGCAGCACTCTTAATTACTTCTTCTAGTGTACTCACTTGTTTCAAAGGTTCGTTGACACATTCCTCGTATTTCTTGATGATTTCGTTTTTGTCTTCGGAAACTTTCCCGCCATTGTTTGTTCTACAGTTTATACAAGCACATACTGGAGATTTTATTTCATTTTCACTGTTGTTGCTACACTTTTAGAAATGAAAGCATTTATCACAAATTTCTCATAATACACAATTTCGAACGGTTTTTATACATTTACCACATTTATTGCATAAACTACACTTTTTAACTGTTTGCTACCACTGTGCTTTGTACTCGTCGGCGTCACGATAGATGCAGTATGTGTCGCCGGGAGAGGCCTATACAAAATTAAATACTTTAGCATTTCACTTTACGTTTCCGTTACTTTATGTATTTCGTCAATACATAATTCAAATGTAAAGTTAAAATAACGACAGTTAAAAAACTATTCGAAATCTGGTCATTCAAAATATACCCAATTATTAATAATATTTTTTCATTTATTATAATACTAACTTTCTGGCTGCAGCTTTGCCCACGTGAAATTATGTAATGCAAACCGTAACTCTGGATAAAATATGTGATGAAGGCATTTAACAGCTAGCGTACTCAGTAACTGTGAACTATCAATTGTCTTAGCTCAGTGTAAAGAGCGCGCGCAATATGCTCGTACGTTGTCATAGTTATTCCCATCGCAAAGTATTGCACGGGATACGAACCCGTAACCCCACCCCTCCCACACCACAAACTTTATACAATACCTGAGTGAATGATTAAAGGCAGGCCGTGATAATTCTTTCGTATGTACATGCTACAATCCAAAGAGGTTTTATTTACGAGTAGGCTGGCAAAAAAAACCAACTGTTCAATTATTTATCCGTGATCATTCTCTTTTTCGGGAGACTATAACATTTTACTGCTTTTCACATCCTTAATTTTCGAATTTCATAAAATCCTGAATTAGATTTGTAGATATTTACATAAGCTTCGTTCTTATCAAAAAATAATCTCGATATCTCAACGGGTATAAGAGCTACAGATGATTATTTAAAAACACATTTTATGTTTTTAACATCTTTCAAGGACGAATTTCGAAAAATCCTGAAAATATTTTTTGATATTTACTTAAGATTTATATTGAAGCAAAAACCATTTCAATATTTTCGCTGGTTTAAGAGATAAGTGGGATTAATTAAAATCACGCTTTATTTATTTAAGAGCATTCGAGGACTAATTTAGAAAAATTCTAAAAATTCTTTTTTAGATAAATACTTAAGCATCATTTTAAGAAAAAATCACCTCACTATCTGAAATGGTTTAGGAGAAATCACGGGTTAATAAGAAACTCATTTTACGGCTTTTCGCCCCCTTAATTTTCTAATTTCGTAAAATCTAAAAATTAGCAAATATGCATTTCTTTGGGCAATATTATGAAGTTAAATAAATTATGATAGCTTTCCTGGTAAATGAGAGATAAGGATTATTTGAAAACACATTTCACCACTTTTCACCTCCTTAGTTATCGAATTCCGAAAAAAAATCCATTCTTAGTGGGTGCCTACGGGCCAAGGGGAAGGTTCCCTCAAAATTCCATGGTTCTAGGTCCAGCGGTTTGGACTGTGCGTTGATGAGTGTGTGATTGAGTGAGTGTGTCAGTCAGGACATTTCATTTTATATATTAAGATATAGTGACAGTGACGTACAGCAAATACAATACTACCTCTCGAAACATGGTCTTGTAGCAAGTGAAACAGTAATAGATCCTACTGTATACTGTATATGGCAAACACGAGCTTACCAAGCATAACCAATAAGAGTGATTCGTTGTGATCGACGTTGTGTCATTCGAAACTATTTTCTTCTGTCAGTGCATGCTATTGGAAGGTGTACGTGTGTTAGTGTATGCCATTCTCAGAAATGGATAATGTATTTGCTAAATACTTCTTCATCTGTATTGTTATTTTCTGTGGCTACACAAATGCTTTCTATTGAAACTACAAATTATTATTTCGACTACACAATATCAACTGACTAAATAAGATAATGTGAATAATATATGTACATACAAGTTGCTATTTTATTAAAGTTGACGGTGTAAGAACTATAGTTTGAGATTCTACATTTCATTGAAAAAAATTTAGTATGCAGACAGTTAAATTTTATAAGTGATTAATGATTAGTCATAAGGTTAAACATTTGCATAAAATTAAATTTTGTCACAATTTGAATACATAAACAATTTAAATATCCAAGGATTTTTAATATAATATTAAATATTCTATAGATAAATTTAATTTTACAGAAATGCCAGGGTAGTGTATAATGTAATGATGTTAATATGTTGTGTTTTCAGCGGGCAAGCGGCCAGAACACCGACAAAGAAGACCTGTGTCGTGCAGCGGCGTGTGGACCAAACACAGAGCTGACAGGGTCACCAGTCTCCACACCCCCTCCCTCTCAACAACATCACGACGAGACTGGTTCACCCTCTCCATCTAACATCTTGAGTGCAGCTGCCCCTCTACCCTCCACCCCCCACCCTTACACCTAGAGTGGGCAGCTGCCTCTATGCTCAATGTCCACACTGCCGCTCCTAAACCAAGTCGTCGCTTGCCCTCAGTTGCAAGGCAGAGGGAACTTATTTCAATAATAAAATTCCGAAATAAATGTGATAAGTAAACAAATATTGAAATATTTATTTATACTATGCGATGAATGCATTTTTAGTGAAATAATTTATTGTGATAATGGCTGTCCTCGAAATCACAATAACAGCAAATACTTATTTAAAATGTAAGAGAATAAAACTCCTATTCTTAGGAAATAGGTTTGTAAATCCTGGAAATTATGTTTACACCTCCCTTAGAGCATGTCTTCTACATACGCTGCTTATCGACCAATACAAAGTGCTTGGGGAAATCAGCATAGGTTAATGGAAATGGACAAGGTGTTGAAGGACATTCCGCAGTGCGTGCATGATACCGTGACTTATGTTGTGAGCTGTAGTGAAAGAAAGCAGGTAGCTGAGTATGCTTGTCCCGTGCATCCTACACAGCAGCAGTTACATTATTGTCTGTAATGAAGACAGGTTACTTGTCCTCGGGGCGTAGTTCCAACCTCACTACAGCAATGATTTTGTCTGACATCTTGCAAGGCAATAACCGCCAAACAGCCTCACTGGAGCCGACATACCTGCAGTCCAGGAAAGATTGGACTTCGTCTACTGCGACTTATACTACGGTAGAATCGTCTCCCTTGAAGATGTTCTTGAATAGGTACCTGGTAGCTTGCAGGGAAGAGCATAGTTCAACGTTAATGTGGCGCTGATAATTTTGAAGCAAGTATCAGTTGTATGGAACATTGTGACTGTTGTCGTACATATTGTTGGCAATGTCGAAAGTACGGCCGATGTCAGGTCTCTTGTACTGTACCTGTACGAAACCTTTGAAGTTGAGAAGTATTTCTTCACGGGAAGCTTTTGGGAAGTGGAAGTGGCATTGGCCGTCTCGGTAGTAAGGTGCAGTGCGCCCACTCTTTGTGTGTACCATGTGTGACTTAACCAAATTGTGAAGATTGGGTTCTTGTAAAGGGTCTGGTATCTGTGCCCGCCAAATTTTGTCAGCCTCTTCGGGCGTTTTAATTTTGTCATATTTTGTAGAGTGACGAGAATGTGAGCATGTGGAAAGCCATGCTTCTGAAATTCAATGGCGTAAGTTTATGCATCTACTTTGCCGAAAATTTTAGGTTTTACAATGTCCTCAACAAGGGCGTCCAGTTTTACATTAAATGCGTGGCAAGACAAGTCTGGCCTATGGCATTCTTGCTGGTGGTCTTGCAAGTTCAGGACAATTTCAGGCCATTTAGGGTTGCAAATGAAAGTTACGAAAAGGTCTGGTATCCCATACTGTCTCATAATGACTACGGCATCTTGTTAGGAATGATTAAATTACCTGGCAGAGCCATAGGAGGAAGAAGGCAAGATGACTTCCTTACCTACTCTGGTATCGGCATGTTCGCCAGCTTGTTGAACGTGTTCCATGAGCTGTTGGTATGCTTCCACCCGTAACTTATCTTGGTTCTGCTTGACGAACCATATCCTATGAGATTCAACCTTCCAGTAACAGTCAACCAAGTACTACTGGAAAAGTTTGCCAGAATGGTGAAGTATGAAGAAGCCGCGTCTCTGCATGATGTTGAATGCATAATACTGATAGCAGGTGACATTTTTCCTTGCATCACTTACTACCACCTGGTGATTTAGGCCACTGGTGTACCCAGGTTCGCCTTGTGGGAACAGTAGAGGGTTATGTCATCGGGTCGACACAGGAATTGAGCTGGTTGATACTGTTGCGTGCCATGTTCCTGGAGGCCAGTGGTCGGCGGCTGTTTCGTAACACCTTGAGGGCTGGCCGATGACTCAAAGCCCGGGTGGCTCATAGTGGGAAACCCGCCTAACCTACGTCATAGATACCTGTCCCAACTGCGTCTTAACCCTTCGAGGGTGGCCTATGTGACTAAAAGCATGTCCGAAACATGATGAAATATCTAT
>PNEQ01032752.1:0-12437 GCA_003012365.1 Medauroidea extradentata
AAACCTTTGTCTTGTCAACCTCCTATGGGCACCCTTCCCACTATGCGGGTCCAGCAGGTTAAGCCCTTTAGCAGGGCTGGAGTGGATTATGCAGGCCCATTCACCATCAAGGCCAGTCATTTGCGTAAGGCCCCTCTGCTAAAGGCGTACCTGTGTTTGTTTGTGTGCTGCACCACTAAGGCTGTGCATTTGGAGTTAGCGTCAGACTTGTCGACAGAGACTTTCATGGGTGCCTTCAAACGTTTTGTTGGTCGTCGAGGATGTCCTTCAGAGATCTACAGTGACTGCGGCACCAATTTTGTGGGTGCCAGTAAACACTTGAAAGAACTCCAACAATTTCTGTCTTCACCGGCCCATCAGACCACCGTATCAGACTCTTGTTCGTCCCTTGGAATAACGTGGCATTTCATTCCCCCTGCTACACCACATTTTGGTGGCCTCTGGGAAGCTGGGGTAAAATCTGTAAAAACTCACCTAAGGAAAGTCATTGGAGAACAACTGTTGACCTTTGAGGAGTTCTACACCGTCCTTGTCCAGGTGGAAGCAGTTCTAAACTCCAGGCCTCAGTATCCCCTGAGTTCAGACCCAAATGATTTGAGCGCTCTTACCCCGGGTCATTTCCTTACGCTGAAGCCCTTAATTGCAGTGCCTGAGCAAAATTTAGGAGAGTTTTGAACCAAGTCAAGCGCTGGCGACTTGTGCATAAGATACACAAAGATCTGTGGCGACGATGGAGCACTTACTATCTTCATACCTTGCAACAGCGCACAAAGTGGCATCAAGCTAGAGTTCCCCCTCAGTCCGATCAGTTGGTTCTGGTGAAGGATGACAGGCTCCCTCCATTGCAATGGCAACTGGCACGTGTGGTGGCGCTTCATCCAGGCAGTGATGGAGTCTCCAGAGTGGCGACAGTCCGCACTACCACAGGACTGAGTAAACGGCCTGCAGTGAAGCTCTGTCCCCTGCCTTGTGACGTTTTGAAACCGTAGTTTCAAGGCGGCCGGGATGTTTGAGTGTGTAAATTGTGTACATAGTTAAAGTGTTTTCGTGTATAAACAAACTTGTATATGTGTGAAAGAAACACCAACTTCGAACTTGGGATTTTGAATCTCCCGCCTATGCTGCTGTGAAGTTGGCAGCCCTGTTTTGAGCCTGTGGCTGGTGGCGCTGGTGTTCCTGCCTACCAGCCAGTCGTACAACCAAGATGGCGGTAAGTGGTAGCCCCCTCAACGTGGCTCACTTGTATCTGTAAAGTTTTTCGTTGTGGATGTTGCATCCGACCTTGATACAGTCCGTCGTATGGTAATGCAACAACTGTTCTAAAATATAATGTGATGAATTTAAATCCAGCAGAAACGATTTTTTTATGTCTTTTAACCAAGAAATAATTAATTAAAAATTATTACATTTTTTTTTTTAAATTCTATCCGAGTTATCCAAAATCCGGGACATCGAGGTCCGAGTTATCGAGGGTTCACTGTATTTAAAATTCAGTACAGTAGTGTGGAATGTTGTAATCCTTATATTTGTAACACACACACAATTTTGTTTGTTATATCAAAGTGATGCGCCGCGGGCGCATCGCTTCTATTGAGCCTCCTCACGGTCCTGCCGACCACCCTTCCCCCCTTCCTTTTTTTTGACGTCACAAGCCCTGCCGGCCGGCTGCCAGATGCGCTGCAGCCGCCTGTAAGCAGGCAACCCGCCACGCACCGCAGTGCGTGGAAGGCATACCCACCCCTCTGAGCATCGTGCGGCCCTGGAGCGAGCGTACCATCCTGCGCCTCCCGGCCCCGGACTGCGCAGATAAGCTATCACCGCCACTCCTTCCCTCCCCCGCTCGCCCTGGCTAGCAGGGTATTTAAGGCGTGCAGAGAGCAGAATCGGAGGCAGTTCCGCCGGGGAGTTACGCCAGGCAAGTCCGCCCGGCAGTTCCACGACGCGCAGCCTTCCAGCGGCCGCCGTCACCCGCACACGCAGTACAGTGCGAGGTCCGAGTTCACGCCTAGTTTACCGCCCAATCGCATAGGGCAGCCCTCGCCCTTATCGCCGAGAGTCTTGTTTAGAGTTAGGTGGCAGGAGGAATCTGTCAACAGGGGAAGCTAACTTGGGTACAGGCTGGGGCTGTGCATTCTTTATAATAAACACAGCTCCACCTTAACTCTGTTTGTCTGCTTTGCTCTTTTCCCTCCTGGTTTATTTTCCAAATCCCACCTTTCCCCTTTCCAGACTCCAACCCGCGACCTCTCGCCCCGAGGCCAAAGTAAAATCATAGCTAACTCTCTTGCGGCCCTTCCGGCCTTCCCAGCAACGTCAGGGATTTTCGTCATTGGTTAGCTCGCCAGCCAGGGATCGCCGGCGCCTCCAAGCGGCGTCGACCGATCGCAGCGACGGAGGGCGCCAATACGCCCCTTGCGTCATCCCGCAGCTCACTGACTGGGATAGTCGACGCCTACCAAGCGGCGCCGTCAATCGCAGGAGGCAGAGGGCGCCGATACGCCTCCCGACGCCCCGCATCACCAACAGCAGGTGCCAGGTCGCAGTAGCATTGGAGCCCTGGAAGCCGCACCCAGAGTTTCCACAATAACATCGCGAGTCAACCCCCTTAGCGCTACACGGTTTGTTTCATTTTCTGTTGGGCCTCGAGGTGGGAAAGTCTCCCTCTCGTTAATCCATTCAAGACAGTTTTGCCCCACCTCCTCTCCCAGAGGCTCATCCTTGAAATCATACAACCTCAACAACCTCATCACCCGAGACCCTTCCCAGCAAGAGCCCTGTTTACGGAGCCACAAGCACCCTGCTCCCAGGGGCCAAACTAAGACGCCTACAGGTCACTTCACCTTACCCAGATTACCTCCCATGAGCGTCAAGAGTTTAATAATTTGCTCCATTAATATGGTATATTAACTGAAACAACTTAGGCATTTATTTTATATTTAAAAAAAACAAAGGTAAATCTTTCTATGTGTACCATGTAGTTTAAATAACTCAAAGATAATAGTTTAAAATTAAAGTAATCTGTATGGATTTTAACTTCTTTTAAGAACACATTGCAACTGTGCTATTATTTTTAAATTTGGATGGGCGGTAAAGACTCATCCTTTTGCTAACTAATTTTCTTTTCTCAGACAACCTTGCAAGAGAACTTGGTTCTACCAAGCTTTTTGCTACAATCATTCCTTTGTGATGTTCTGATTTATGCAGTTTAGTTATGGCACTACTCAGGCTTCTGTCGTAGATTTCCCACTCTAGGGGCGAGGTGGTATAAAATACTGCTGATCACTTTTATGGATGTTTGGTAGAAATACGCAAGCAAGATCAATGTGCAATATCCCATAAAAGATATCATACATTTGAGCAGGAGGATGGTGTTATAACACACCTGATGTAACTTATATTAACATTAATTATTTCAAAAACTGCAAAATAAAATTATAACACAAATGAACCTTCTGTAAAATAATAAAAGCATTTTGTGAATATTATGAACATTATATTCCTTGTCATAACATACTTGTATTCGTCAATTCCTTTACTTAAAATAATATACAGTGTAGTAAATCCTGTCTATTATGACCCTGTACAGTTTCCAATAACAGGATCGCAATAGTACGGGAAATGGGAGGTTGTAATAGATAAGTTCAAAAATTTTTGGCATTTTAACGTACCCTTAACCTCTGTGCACCAAACATTACAATTTTTTTTTTGCACAAAAGTAAATGTTTCATTGAATATAATACATAAAAACCAATTGTTAAATTAAACATAAATATATTTTAACATCTGGTCACCTCCTAAAAATTTTGTTACCCTAGAAAAATATAATTGGACAACACTGTGCCACGACAGAAGGCCTAAACA
This sequence comes from Medauroidea extradentata, assembly GCA_003012365.1. Lineage (NCBI taxonomy): Eukaryota > Metazoa > Arthropoda > Insecta > Phasmatodea > Phasmatidae > Medauroidea > Medauroidea extradentata. The sequence continues at coordinate 3,862 of PNEQ01032752.1, forward strand.
CAGCATGACGTACCTACTGGCAGTGAGGGTAAAAACAGACTACATAGATATACATAATTACAATTTCAAGTTATAATTCAAGATTACACATGTCTCCTAAGTCATACATTTACATGGCAGACGTAGCAATCAAAATTTTGGGTGCGGTTGTGCCAACATGTGTATACTCCATGCTCCCGCTTTGGCTACCGGTCTGGCTGCAAGTGGGAAAAAGGGAGGAAAATGGGCGGTCACGTGAGTGAACAATACAGCTCGCCCTTACTTCCATCCGACATGGAAGCACACCCCTGGACTGTTGAATTAACACATTTACACCTACAAGTGTATGGCAAACCTTTCTGTACGGTGACTGCATGTTGCCTTTATATTACTGGGTAAAGACACCAAACCCTTTTCACAAATGAACATGTGCTGATGTCTGTATTGGCTTGAGGGGTGTTAAAAGTTAAAATATATACTAACAGGTAACAATAAGATAGAGCATTCAAACATGATTACTCTACAGTACAGTTTGATGAATAATATTTTAAACATTTCAAATAGCCTACTGTAAAATGTTTCATCATAAATACCGCAGTAACTGTGAATACCAAAGAAACGCAGATCAACTTAAATTACACACTGTGTAAATAACTTCCAAATATTTCAAAGGTTTGTTTATAGAAATAGGCAAACTCCATAAAAAGGCATAAACAGCTCGTTTAAGTACTGCACATGACAACTTATTTATAAGATACCAGTAATAAACACACGTAACTGCTGTAACACACAATAGCACAGTTATTTTCTCGCATTGTACTAGGCACAGGCTCTCCACGTATTAACCACAGAGGCGGAGTAGTTTTTTCGCGTTGGTTTTTTAAATAATAGTAAGGCAGACACCCATGTATCACATGCAGCTGTATTTTTATAAAAACACTGAGGAGGGACAAACATTTTCTAGTAAATTTTAATGCAATTATTGTCTTTGTCCTGTCCTGTGTGAGAAACCTATGCCCTTTTTAATGGTAGCGAGCCCAGATAATTTGTGTGTGCTCTTTTAAAGATACCTGTAATGCATTACTTGTGCCATTTTTAACCACAGTTGTTTACTTCCTACTGCCGCTGGCTCATTTGGTGTGTTAAAAAAAGTCTGATTTTGGTAAATGAATGTTTGCAGAAAATATTTTATTTAATTTTGATTTTACATAAGGGGTGAATACAGTATATAAATACTGTGAACATAATTGACTCAAAAAACTAGGGACCACACAATTATTAAATTAATATTTAACAGCAGCAGTAAAGGTTATACATACTGTACTTATTGGGTATACATTTTATTTTTAAGAGGTATGGCTATTAAATAAACTAAATACTGTATTTGGTAAAACAAACATGTTTGTTTTATTCCATTGAAAATTAAATACCAACTTTCAGCAAAAAAAATCACATGAACATAACTTTATATTATTTTGGGGTTAAAATTAGTTACTTCAGATTTTACAACAGCTACATATTTTACAATGGCACTCTAGAGAATAACGGACAGTCACAAATTGGGATTTTACTATGTGACATTATGCTTGTATTACTATACCACTGTGCATGCTCAGGCAAGATATGCAATTATAAAATATTGAGTCAATTTTGAACATGAACTTATTAAATTTCACATTACTTGTTACTGCTGTTCGTGTTGTCCTACAATTTTCCCCAGAAAAATTATCTGTTGACAAAGAGACTGCTTTAATCTTTTAACTGCAGTTCACGTAACTTTGTTTACACACACAAGAGCTTGAAACAGGGTGGACTCTTAGTGCATTCGCAACTTTAGACTAAACCACATATATGTAAAAGTTTGTAGAAAGGTTACCTTCTTGGACAAGCTGCTGAGTGGTTTGCTACCAGCAAGATCCTTGAACCAAGCCTCGACTGCATTCTTGGTGCGGGCAGTGGCTGGCCAGAAGTTGTCCTTGGGGTTGATCTGCTGGCGCTTGCGGCCCATGTCTGGCAGAGTGTTCAACTCTTCCTTCTTGGTGAGGATACCGTTGAAGTACTCTGCCACCTGCAGGTCACCCCAGCTAACAGTTACAACCACTGGACACTCACTGCACTACGACCCGAAACACTACTGTGCATCTAAACCAAAACAATATTAACTACATCGTGAATTTTAACTGCTTTGAAATTCCTACCTATCTATCCATTCACATGAATTCCCTACTGCCCCGCCAACTTTGATGAAAATAAAACAGGTTTATTCAAGGTACAACTGCATTTAAATTCTTTTGCTAATGACATTGGTTCATTCATTCATACAACCTTGAAGTGTCACTGTTTACATATGATGCTCATTTATAAAACCTTGAAGTCATTTTTACATATGCTAATCAGAGGGAATTGGAAATACAGTATAGAACTTAATAATATACAATGTTTATCTCTATTGAAAAAATGGAAGCTACTTAAAAATATGAGAAAATGGGTTTGATATTGAGAATTATAAAACTGTAGCAGTGCATGCTTTCATTACAAATTATTATTGAGCATGCACAATATATATAGATGCACAGACCATTAAATAAAGCAAGTAGGCTACACAAGTTTTATGGTTATATTAGGTTGCCTGCAAATACTTTGTAAAAACATTTTACTAAACACTGATGTCATGAACAAACAGTACAAGATCTGTATTTATAGTTTTGTTGCTCTGGATGTACACAAATACCATATAGCGACTTCCGAATCAAATCTACCCTCATCATAATCAGACACAGCAAGTCCTACTCACAACCCCCTTGAATTCCCAATACAACATTTAGATTGAGCTTGAGATAGAGAGAATTTTTATGACATTACTGTTAAGCATATGGAACTAGTGGAACTTATAAAACAAAATTAAAACGTAAATATAATGCTGGGATTTTACTTGAAGGTAACTTAATAAGTACTGTCATTTTTTTCATAAATTATGGCCCAACACTTTAGCCAGCAGTGATGAGTTGTTTGCGGACAAATTATTCAAAATGAATGTCTTACTCAGAAGAGTGGCTTGTCAGTTTGCACATATGTTCTACCTTTACATGAAAATATTCTTCCTACACAAACAGGCCTACTCTACAGTTAATTTTTAATTCATTTATGAGAGTTTTCTTTTTGAGTGCCCAAAGACCAACAAACTCATTTATCAAATTATAATAGTTGACAATTTTTGTGTCTAATTAAAATGCCAGGGTTACAGACCAATTCAAGTCATCGTAGACTAAGATATTTTTTTAAGTCTTCACAGTACAGAAAAGGATCACCTGCAGAGTAGTTGTGCACAGGTGTGGTCAAAAATATTAATTAAGCAATGTCAACATACTGGTACAACTCTTATAGGCAATTAAAATAATTCAACTTGCAAAGTGTGAGAATTACACGTGAAGGTTCTTCTATACGTAGTTAAAAAGCAAAAATAGTAGATACATTTCTTCCAAAAAAAGCTTCTTCCTTCGGCCAGTTCTCTTTGTATTTACTGCTTTAACCTTCATGGGCGTCAAGCCAGAAGGGCGTATCAACCACATTGCATATAGTTGATACGAAATTCTGGCATGACGCCCCCGACATGGTCTGCAATAACTTCACAATTGAACTCCTGTGGTGAAGAAGCATAATCTTGTACACAATTCAATAAACCATCTTCCGTTCTATTAGTTTGGCGATCAGCGCGTTGACTATGGAAGAATATGTATTTGTTAGTAAATTAATTTAAAAAATTCAGTTTCATGTTCCCAAGTATCATTTGATTTAAGTCTCCCTTTCAGAGTGGCTACAGAGTTCCTGCCAAAAAATTCCCTGACATTTGTACAGCTGAAATATTTTACTGCAACAAATTTTATTTTTTTTTCTGAAAAATCTTTGACCAGAAATCACAACCAAATGTAAATTAAATATTATAGTATGCCTAAAATTAAATCATAATATTACTGACCAAATAATCGCTTGTGATGACATTAAAGAACTCATCATAGGTACAGAATTTGGTGCTGTGCTTGTGTTAAAAATATCACTTTCACAAAACAAGTCAAATTTTATAAAACAAAGTTCACACAGTTGCACCTATCCTCACAAAAATTGTAAGCCTGATAAAAACTACTATGTCTGCATACTACCACCACAGCAGTCATTTCATGTACAGTGTATATACATTTGGAAGAAACATTTCAACTCTTCAAACAAAGAATCAAATTAATTTTGAACAATAATTCATCATCACTGAAATTTTTACTTTAAGTTATTTTATCAGTGTAACCAACGTAAAAACATAATATTTAAATGAAAACAGTAAAATTAAAAGGGAGTCGATACACTATGAAATTTATATCAACTGGAAGATTATAATTTTTATTCAGATGAATGCATCAAATTACTGTATAAAAATGACAAACCAACAATTTAGGTATATTTTCAGCAAAATTCCCTGCACAATGCCTGAATCCCCTGACATTTCCCTGTTTTCCCTGACACACTCAATTTCCCTGACATTTCTCTGTTTTCCCTGCCTGTAGCCACCCTGCCTTTGTTATGTCACTTGTTCACATCTTCAAGTCAATGATTTCAAACACTGTTTACATAAACATTATTCTGCCCTAATTAATACCTGACACATGTTCTGTGTGACTTGTACACTTCAGCAGCAGAAAGGTCAATGTCAGAGTATCCCACTAGTTACGATGACTTCTGACACACTTCCCACTTGGAGGATTGTGGAGTGAACCCACTATGAACCACATGCAGACTGCCTTGGTGTGAGGCACACAATCTGACCACTACACAATAAGTGGCCCTCCCAAATGTTTGAGTTAAGGCGTGAATGAATAATCAAAAATGCAAAAGCTCGTACATTATAGATATATCCTAGAACACGGGTCTGTACACATGCCCCGCATCTCTGCGAACAGTTAAAGAGTAGAGAATGAAAACTTACCTTGGCAGCTGTGATGTTGCAGTTGCGAGCAGTACCAAACTCGTCGGACAGCTGAGGCATGGTGGCAAAGCCATGCTTCACATTTGTGCTCGTCAGCTCATCCTGAAAAGTAAACCACACTTAGCAACCACCACTTATACTAAAGTTCAACTGCAAGAAGACTGCTCCTGTTTCTAGCAAAAGGCTTATGCAGTTTGATGAAGGTGACACTGAAAATATGGTCACAGTTTGACTACCATATTAAATTTAAACTACTACGCAGCACACAATGTTTTAGCTGACATTCTGTGAATCAATTTGAACATTATAAAATTTGAGGGAAAAAACTGAATAAATAAGATCCTTTTCTTTTTCAAAAATTATAAAGGAATGCAAATAAGAAATTAGTTCTGACAAAAACAGAGCAACTTTGGGTGGATTATTACGACTGCAGCTTCAAATGCGGGTAGCAGCTACACATTGTGTCCACTTCTGGAGAAGTGTCTAGTGCTGATGGTTTTTGTGTGAGTGTTCTAATAATATTACTCCAGAAGTATTAACTGATGTTGTTACCAGTCAGAGTGACAGTAGTGATATGTTTCTCCATGTTCGGGTACATGTACTTAGAGATGAAAATTGTTTCATCCATGAGCAACCCGACAACTAAGCTTGACACGAGGGGTGGGCTGAGCAAGGTACTCCCAGACAGCATACAGGATATCATAGAGAAACTTCTCATTGTAAATGGTATTTTCAAAAGAACAGTAGAGACTATAAATGAAATTATAACGAACAAAGTTGTAACTTTCTATGAGACAGTCATATTCAATATGATCAATTCAAACAAATTCAAGAACTAGAAGAGCAGGTGAACTTGTAGAGCTGCAAAAAAGAGCACATTGTTGTGTGCATATTTATTTCTCCTCCTGATTTAAAAATTGGTTACATTGTTGAGAGAATAACAATGGTGCACTGTTGATCTCTGACTGTCCAAATTATTTTAGACTCAGGGGCGAATTTATAAACCTCTTTCGAATGATAACCAACTGCTATCCCCATAGAGAAAGCATTGGCGAGCAGTTGGTTGTCATTCGAAAGAGGTCTATAGATTCGGCCTTGATTACTGTAACTCGCTTTCTTCATGTAAATATGAAGTCTTTTAGTCTCAGATAATTTAAATTTAATAATTAGAATATTTAAAATTATATATTTATGGCTTTTTAGCTGAGAGGCAAGCCTTGTTTTTTGTTTCCTTTTGTTATGTTTAAGTTTTGTGTATTTTGGTTGCTGGGTTCCAGAAGCATTGCAAGAATGACGGGGTTATACTAAATATACTACACAACAATAGAGGACACTGCCTGTACTAAAGATTCCACTTTATACCTGACATACAAATCGTTTTAAATTTGCAATATTTATTTTAGAGTACAAATCAAAAACGTTTCTTTGAAGGACCATAATTTGTGTGTTCTTTAACATTTCTACTCTAAATTTGCATTTAACGCATAAAACAAATTTTTTCCTGTGGTTTCATTCAGTTAGCAATATTTTCTTTTTCTTGATGCAGAAAACAGTTTTCGTCCAAAAGAGATATTACAAAATGTGACTGAGCCCCACTGAATATAATTTTGCATGTAAAACCCTATCCTTCCTGCTGCCAGAGCTCTGAGGTAGCCAGCAACCTCGAGCATTGTAAAAGACTGCAACATACTTACTAGCAGTATCTAGGCAGCCGAGAGTTCAAACATGTCGTGAATTACTATTCCTAACATTGCCAACACTTTAATATTCGAATAACTGCTTTGTATTTATTCTCTGTTGTGAAGGTTATTTTCATGGAAAACTAAAATGTTGAACTGTGTATGTCACCTAATAGTGGGAATATTTATAATTTTGCTGGAAATGATGCTAAATAATATAACAACTTAGTATTGGACACTGTTCTATTGGGTGAAGGTTACATAATGTACAAAAGTGAATATTGCTATGGCAGCGGTGATGAGAAAACACATACCTAAGTCACATCACTGCCTATAATGTTACATCAAGCACACTATGCACAGAGTTAGCATACCAAGGTATATTCTAAAAATTAACAAAAGTGGTTTCTCACAGTTTTGTGAATGGAGGCCAAAAAACTGTGTACCTACTAGGTGGCAATGGTACACATTATGTGTGTATGTATAGGCAGTTTGGGATAAAGTGCTAAAGTTATATTTTCAGCTAATTCATATCTTTCCGCACGTAATGGCTAACGACGGGACATGCCTAACATCTCTGGACACGTCACTTGATGTTAGCGCGTGCAATAAAAATTGTGCAGCCAGTATGAATCAATACAATATGATAAGAAATGTTATTATATATATATAATACAATTATGTAAATTTCAGTTAATTTTGTTTCTGTATTACAGTAGAACCCTCTTATAGTGTTCCCCCTTATAATGTTTTCCTGGTTATAATGTAAACATTTTTGGGTCTCTTGAGAAACATTATAACAGGGTTCTACAGTATTGTATTTAAATTGGAAAATACAAAGAACTATATTGTGTAATTTTGCTGCCAACCATACAAGCAGTAAGGTAACTATAGTTAATGGCAGTAACAACTAGTGATATTTTCAAAGGTTAAATTTCTAGTGCTCATGTTATCCCGAATGACCTATACCACACGTAAAAATGCTAAGCTGACGTTAATGTCATATGAAGTTTCCAGAACTATATGAATACTATGAGAAACCTCTCAAAACATACCAAGACATTCTAGCTGCCATAATCTGTCAAAACGTACTGAGACTTGCTAGCTACTTGATGGATTGTATAGCATGTCCTAGAACACCCTATGTACTTAAGAGGGCGTGGTACATAATTCAACGCTAAAATCATTAATCTATAACTGTAGGTTTCTTGAAGCCAATTTGCAAAAATTAAACAATAGCAATCCTATACAATAGTTTTAGTTACGTTTTTAAAAAAAATTGTTTCCAGTGTTACGAACTTCTGACGCACAATCTTTGACACCGGAACCTCGTGCATTTAACCGCGACGCAAGAGTTCACGCGTAACGAATTAGTAATTCTAGATAAATATTTACTCGTAAAGTTGGCAAATTCCATTATGTAGGATTGTCATTGAGTACTTTATCCATACTGGCTTTGAAAAAAGCATAGAAATTAATTTATGTTTCCAGCATTTATTTATCTACCACGCACTCTTAACAGAGAAGACTGGAGGAAAGCTTTGAATGAGGCCCTCAAGCTAATTTCAGTGAGAACATCCACACAATCTGTAGGTATAAAGATGCCAAGATGTGATACCATTTTTAAATTTGGAGTTGCTCCTGAACCAACAGACATTCAGTGTATACACAAAATTGATATCCTCAGTAGAATATATCCTCCTACCAGATGGTAACTGGAAGAAGGCACACACTCACTGAAGGAGAAAAACAGATTGCCACAGCTAAATTATTCCAAAAAGTCACTCACAACAAACATGCTGTGTAGGTGTATTCATGTAACATGTGAGTAACATTCACAGTAGTTATTTTTGATCCCATGAAGATCTCACTATTTAGTTTAGAAATTTAGACGTAAATGTCATGTGTACAGTGGTGTAGGAACCGGGGGGGGGGGGGGGGGGGGG
>PNEQ01032753.1:0-12438 GCA_003012365.1 Medauroidea extradentata
AAGATGGTAGATACTGGTGACATTTTAGACTGCAAGGACTGGGAACAGGGGCTCTTTAAAAAGAACTGCGTGTCAATAGAATCATCTAGAAGAAACATTCCCAGGCACGAAAAACAGTATTTTACAATCTCCACTTTTTCCGAATTGAAGTATAATAGTGAGAATATTGGCATGGTGCAAGCTAGTGTGCATATAGATGACCTGGTTCCACATACGTTCAAGCTGGCCACTCAACGTGACATTCTTTTACCTACGAAGAAAGCATATTCAGAAGAGAGGGTACCAATCAACAAGAATAAACAAGATTCAGATGAGCAGAAAAGAGCAGGGAGGTAGTCTATACTTGTGAGGTTGATGAGGGAGAAGAATTTACTCTCGGAAGAGTTGAATGTGAAGGGGATTGGTAAGTTTAGGAGGGATTTTGTAAATGATTGAGGAAATGGTTAGAACTTGTATCCGGGCAGTTGCCTAGATGCAATTGTTTTATTCTAGCTTATGACTAAGAGAAAATACTGTTTTTTCAGCTCCCTAACTATTACCAAGAATATACAGAACACACACAGCTACATGGGCCTATGTAGAAACATGCAAAATAAGTTAATGTGACATCCTCGTGCAAAAGGAAATCTCCCAACATTATTCAGAAATTAAAAGAAAAACACACATGTATTAACTTAGTATCATTAATCTAAATACAGCTCTTAAAATTTGAATTGTTGAGTCTTGTTTTTTTTTTTGTAGAATATAAGAAATAGAAGTCCTCCTGTAAATTATATTAAAAATTGAATATTTTGTGAATTGGCTTTTTTTTCTCTTCTTTTTTTTTCATGTGGAGACTTTGAAGAATGCAGATATGGGCTTACATATGATCACAAGCCTAAACAAACAATAATTTGCTCCACTGCTTCCTTATTTTACATTTGCTTTGTATTTATGTCATTGTACTTTGTATGTAAGCATGACTTTTCAATATTGTACACAAATAAGAGGAAGCAATAAAATAAACTAAAATTAAAGATTTTGACTTTGCTACAAAATATTTGTGCCTTACAATGTCCTTTTTTCCACATTAATAGCCGCTCTTTACGATATGTGAACAGAATTTTTTTAAATTTAGTTTGTGTTGAATCAAAATAAATTTGTAGGTGTTGTCACAGCGGTCTTAATTAGCAATTGTTTATGGTATTATATGTAAACTATAAGAGCCTGAAATATTAAGTATATTTTGCCTCATGCAGATGAAAATTAAATAAATGTGTATTAAATTGTAAATCAGTATATCTTCTACGCATTCATGTTAAACAGTCAGGTCAAGGTAAGTGGGACAAATGTATCCAAGCCTATGCATGAGGTGTAGACTATGGAATGGAATAAGTTGGCCAAATTTTAGCCCAAACAATTTATTTTAAGCCACTTTTTGGTATCAATTATGATGTAAACTGTATGTGAGCTACGAAACAAGACATTTTCCTTAAAATCATATATGTGTAATATATTTTTTTAAACCATTCAGTTTGAAATAAAACCTAAGAGCAGTACATAAGAGAATAGCTTATAAAGCATATACATATTTTAAAAATAGGGATGCATAAAACATTGAAATACTGATTAAAACAGATTTTTTCATTAAAAAAAATGTACTGTATTGGGTCAGTTAAGTCTACAGTAGTGCACTTCTGAAATTATACTGTTTACTGGCAGAGACACATTACTGGTACCTACACGTAAAAGACAAAGTGTGTCTGCACTTGCTTTGCTGGTGCATTCAGCTGGTTGCATGGTGAGTACCCTAGAACTTAGATAAATACTTGGTATTGCACAATGTTTGTGTGGTGTTCAAATGATGTATTTTGGTGTATATTTTGGCAGATTAATAGTGTTTTTTCTAGAAATGTTTAAGTTTATCTTATTTAAAAATAGGTATTCTTTGCTATCATATTTAGTGGTTGAGTCTAGATAAGAAGTTATACTTAAAAAATATATATAAAACTTTGTACAAAGGTAGGAAGCTACGTGGGTGAATGACAGGTGAAGAAGATGGGAACGTACACCCATCGGTAGGGATGAAGGAATTGGGGTGGAAGTAAGTGATGGACAGGATAAGAGTGGAAAGGCTGGTCAGGATACACAAGGTCGTCAATGAAGTACAAGGGTGGAGATATTTAAGTTTATTATTAAGTAAGACAGAGCGTAGAGATAGTTGGACTAATGGTGTGTAAATTCAGAGGGTGAGAACGGAACAGAACGTAGTATGCGGTCTGTGCTTAGGAGGTCGGTTGGAAAAGTGGAATTTTCTGACGGGGGTGTTGGTCATGGAGAATAGGTTTGGGAAAGTGTAGGAAATGTCTGGCAAGTGAGGAGGTAGGATGTATTTGACACTGGGCTGTTTCCCCATTACAGGTGTTGATTTAAGAGTTGTTATATTCTTATCAGAATTTTTTAATTTAAAATATTAGTTGTGCATAGGGAAGACAGCAATGTATCACAGAAATTAGATTTATGGGAAATTTGAATTTTGGCTTCAGGATACATTATATTTTGTCTAAAATAAAGTGTTTAGTAGTTAGTAGATAATTCCAGTTTATAACAAACTGGGGAACTTTAGGTTTTAAAGGCTTAGTGTGTAGACATTTATTAATTTAAAAATGACATGGGCAAAAGATAGATAAAACAACGCAGTATAACCTACATAGGTACTCTGCTGCAAAGTGACCCTAGGTAAAAAAAAAACAAGTAGAGAGAGAGTGGTATGCTGTAAAGGGTACTGAAAGGAGGGAGTTTTGAGGAAAATAAAAGCATACTGTTTGATGGTACGGTGGGTGTTGGAATATTCAGCTAGCCTATGTGGAATTCGAGATGTAGATTGTAAAGGTGCAAATATGGGTGATAGGAAACTAGGAAGGTAATTATAGGCCATCTGTAATTATGATGTAATTTTAAAGCTGTGGAGAGGGAGAATGACGAGGGTTACATTGTCACACAACTTGGAGGGTATATATAGGGGAAGAGGTAACAATTGTGATAAGAATCAAATGGTGTAGAGGAGACTGGAGAGTGGCAAGCAGTATATGCTTGTAAGGTCAGTAAGGGAGTGATATGTTTTGCAGGATGATTTGGTGACTGAAAGTGGTTGGAAAATTAGGAAGGGTTTGGAGAAGGTAGGCTTACAGGGACAGGAAGAAGTGATATTGCAGCAGGTCAACAACACAATTGTGTTTAATATTTGAAGCAGTGGCGATGCGTGACCTAATTTTAAAGGCAAGCTACTATTTGCGACTTCCAGGATTTTAACATTTAAAAAGGGAAAGAAAACGGAGGTGGGGGAGGCTTAAAATTGTAACGGAATACCGAAAACCCCATAAACATATAGAAAGAGAGAAATAATAAAACTGACTAAAAAAAGCATATTCCATGGCAGTAAGCTAGGCAGCCAGTTTAGCAACTGACGTAACGGAAATCGTTCCGTAATGGCTTGTATGGTGGCTGTTATGGTATCACGTGTCGCGTCAAAGATTCTTTATCAGGATGCATGAAGGCAATAAGACAATATGTCGGGATACCTGATATCTTAAGATAAAACCAAGGAGCCAGCCATGGAGTCGGTCAGATTGTCATGTTAATATCTACAGAATGCCGCGTTGCCGTTACGAAATAATGGCTGGTGATGTAGCCGATCTAGAGGCATGTGCATTATTACAATCATCACTCTCATAAAGCCTTCGTTTAATATCCTGCCATCAACACCGTTGAACAATGTTTGTATTTTTACAAAGAAAAGCTTTGGAATCCAAGTTGCCAATAAAGCCTTAGTAATACTAACTTTGCAAAATTGCATATTTTCAATGTTAGTTGTAGTATAAGTAAAGGTTCAATTAATTTAACACAAAATATAGCACACGCACAGTTTCCAAATGTCTCACGCTAAAATGCGCGCACAGAAAAACAGCACAGGATCGGCGGAAAGGAAGTTTGGTAAAAAGTCAAATTATTATGTGGCCTGAGCGTGTGCGCCGCCAATCAAAATGAGGATACTGCCGAGTTCATGTGCAGCTTGGTTATCGATTAGTTCGGAATGAACCTGACTACAGTTGTATAAGGTTTCGTTCTACCCACGTGTTTAGTTTATGTAAACAAGCATGGCGTTTTGCGAAATTTATGCTTTTCATTGATTACAAAAACAAACGTACAAAGTAAACAATTATATTTACTAGTGCTGCAAACACACAAACAAAAAATATACCATACATCATTTCCATCACACTTTGTGGAGACATCCCAAACATCTGTCCGTATGTGCGGCAATAAATGTAGCTTGCGTTTCATTGTAAAAGTAGCCTACGTAAAAATTACTATCAACAATCGATCTCACAAGGATAGTTTAGATATGTTTATGTGAACAGAGCACAAAACACCATTAACTTATAGAAATTAACTCTGCAACAATTACAAAAAATTTGAATAAAGAGAAATTTTAAATAAGATTACAAACATGTTAAATTACGCAAATTTCGGGTGTCGGCTTACCTTCTCTGATGAAGTCACATCGTTGCTGAAAAGTAAAAACACTGCTGGAGAAGGTTTAGCACGTAATCCACGTACACAACACTTGCGTTCACATGATTCCGTTTCATTAATGGTTTTTAGTCTTGCAAGACTATTTTTAATCTCTAGTATAGAAAGCTTAGCTAATAATGGTAAATTTCAACGCACAGTAACCAAATTAAATAACAAACGATAATATTCACTTGGCAGCATTACCGTGCAGTGCGGGAACTTGCCAATATATTCAATTCGTGTAGCTTGTAAAAATCAACTGCCGGTGACCAGTGTTACCAACTGAAGTCTAAAGAATACCACTAATGGCACAGGAATAATCACCGGAGACCTATATTATCAATAGAAAAGAAATTTTCCAATTTACTAGTATCAGTTTAAACTGTCTTCGCCTCCCTGTTTAATCAACGTATAAGTTACAAAACTTGAATGGTAGTAGATTATCTGAAATCGCAGTAACTGGTAACAAAACCACTAAAGTGGCAATTCTGCTAGGTTCGGCTATATTCGGAACACTTCGACGAGAAAGTACTGCAATCGTAGCTTCTAACACAGCGTTACGTAGCCAATTCCCTCCCGTGTCCCTTCCGCCCGGCCACCCCTCCAACACCTTCATTCTCCCAAATACTATCGCTGAAACTCTATCCACTAGAAGCGATATTGGAAGCGCTTTTCAACATCTTGCTTTGGTTGTTTACTAGTTCTTATCTTCCATCTAACAGTAATGTAATCCGAGCGGAATTCGTAAAAGATATATCTAACTGCACAAGTCATATAGTTAGCTTCTAGTAGAGACAAGGTTACAAGTAAATATTTATTATAATCACAGGGTTGTCAGGAAGCTGCCTGGGCAAGCCCTGCTTGCCTTGCTGACCCTGACGAGACGCCACTGATTTTAAGATTTAGGTTAAATTGTGAACATTATATTTGCATATGTTGCATTCATTATCTTGACAGTATTTCTTTATTACAATGAAAAGCACTCGCCATACACGATTGTTGGACATGGCTAGGTAGGCCTACATTATTTTTCAGAGTATATTGGATTATTAGTCACTCAGGAAAATAGATTAACACATAATTGCATATTTATGCGCGAGACTAAATCAATTTAGCAATTGTTCTTACGAAACACAAGCTCAATACACATAGCACTTGTGAGCTTACAGGTTTGTCAGTATTTGTTTTTCTGTAACTTACTCGGACATTGTGAGCACAGCTTTTAGAGCACAGTAAATGATATAATTATATAGCAGCGGAAAAATATTAAACCGTGTTATATAGTTATTATTGTCGTTTTTAATACAGTTAAACATTAGGGAATAACATGTTTTACAATTTATGATGTAAGAATAATACCACCAGAATCGTAATTTATTCTCTGTGTATTTTTTCTGTGTGTAATCATTTAAAACAGTCGCTACTTCCTCCTAAAAGTTGTCGGCGACACTAAAGTAAATTCAGTTTCTGTTTTAGATTGATTTCGTTAGCATTTCTGCAGTATTTTAGGCCGAAATACATTAATTATCCACTGAATGAGTGTTAGATTTGATATTTTCGAAATCAACTCATTTCACGGGGGTAATAATCAAGTGAAAAACAAGTACGTCACTGTTTTAAAAGCTTCCTATTGGCTAGGAGTGTGACGTTATAAGTAAGCTTGGGTGAACTCGGGTCACTTCGTATCTAGGCCAGATCCACACTAAACTTCATGAAGTAGTAGCCAGGCTTAAACTTAAATGCACTAAGCATACGAAATCTAGTGCCACTTGAAACATCCACTTGAGCAAGTACGAGTGGAGCCTTTAACTCAAGTCACGACCGTGCATATGGCCCCTATACCTCCCAGGCAAACACTTAAAAGTCAATGTATTTTTGCCCTTGTTGCTTGAACGTTAATCACGTGGTCACTGGTGACTGTAGACCATAATATTGTTTCTGCCATAAGAGACTATGTATTTTACTCGAAGTTTAAAGACCAATAGAGCTAAAATGATTTATCGAATAGCAGATGTATTGTGTTTATCGCAGTCTATGTTGTTTAGGGCAAAAACAATTTTTTAATTAATATTAAAACTCAGTTATATGTTTGTTTTGTTTGTTTGTTTTAATGCATCTGTAAGATATTTTCGATACACAACAGTACAAAGATATTGGACAAGTCATGAAGATTACATAATAAATAGAAAACTTATACATTTACAACAATTACACATGTTTATACAGACACTGCTATCTCATACGGTAAATGAATTCATGTTGAGTCTTCGTCAGCTTCTTCTGTACATCGACTCTACAAGTTCTTTGTTTGGGAAACCTGAAACAGAAAACTGGAAAGCGAAGTAGAAGTGGAAAAAAAAAAGAGATTTGTGCAGTGTGTGACAATATGTGGTCTTTCTAATGTTTATGATTCAAATATTCTTCCATGGAGTAGAAACTTTGTTCTTCAAGAAAATCCTTTAGCTGTTTTGTAAAGAGTTTGGGATTTGAGGAGTCGGAAGGCCCTTTCTATAACAGTTTTAGATTTACATAAGGCATGTGAATGTGCTTTTTTTATTCTCGTGTTGTGCTTGTGGAATAGTTCATTTTTCTGGAAATTATTATTATTTTTGGACATGGACGAGAGTATTGAATACATATGCTTGTGTTTTGAAATACATTTCTGTGAGTACTGACATCGCCAACTGTTTATGTTTGAACAACATTGTTAAACTTACATTAATGCTAGTTTCTGCTATTTATATAACATTTTGTGTGCAAATTTGTTCGTTTTATTGCTATAAGCAAGCAGTTGCACATCGTCAGTGACGTAAATATGCGTTAATAAACAACATATGTGGCCGTTTTTTCTTGTTCGCTAGGTTTATCTGCATAAACACGTAAATTACACTATGCTAATCTAAAATATTGCATTTTCACTCATGAAATGTAACAGTAGCATATTTATTTCACGTGATCTCTCTTTACATCCGAATTCAACACATGTAACCGTTTTAATTAAAATCTGTTCATTCTACAGTATCAATACATACAATGTGCTTTGGAAAACCTTACTCGATCAACTCGATGCTGTGTGTTGGACTACAATAAAGCTTTTCTTCACGCAAAACTGGCATATATATGTCGACTTCAAGGAAGTCCCAACATGCCATCTTTTGTATACTCCTAACTCCATGTATAAAACATATTAATAAATAATTAGCTAATTAAATAAAATAGTGCAATGTAATATCAACAGCGGCGCTGCCACTTGAACCATTGTCTGTACAGAGTATATTATGCCATTTGCTGTGAAATACATAGTGCTTCGCAGCGTTGTTTTTGTGAAGAAAATCTTGATATAGCAAAAATATTACCTGTTACCCCAGGTTTCCTTTGTAAGTGTAACTTGTATTAGTTTTGTATATTTGTGCAGCTCCTGCCATGCATACTCAGGCCGGTACGGGGGCTGAAGCAGGGGCGTCATTTTGGGCTACAGGGGGGGGGCAAATGTCCCCCCCCCTTAAGGACATAAAACTGAAGTTTTATTATTAGAGTATCTAATTTTTACATGATTAATTAATAAAAAAGATGCAACAAGTTCACTGTCGTCAGAAAACAAAATCTTGCCTCCCCCCCCCCTGGAAAAACCTGAAATGATGCCACTGGGCTGAAGGCTTCCAGACGAGCCCAGGCAACATGACAGGCGGTGATGTCAGCCCTTGTCAGCACTGGCAGATAACACCTAAGAGGTGTCAATTATGCCAGGCCTGGAGGGGAGGTGTTTTGGTGACATATAATTAATTCCTGATTATAAGTAGCGTACGTAACTTAATGGGGGCTTGCTATTAATTAAACTACCAGCTAATTAATTACTATTAGCTGCGCAGGTGCTAGAGCGAGTCGCGGGACAGTGTATTTCATCTTCCGGATCACGAGAGTGTTTAGAAAACCGCGAGTTAGTCGCGGGGTAGGGGCTCCGCGAGTGGCCTGAGTTCCGGCCAATCAAAGTGACCGCTGGTTCCAGACCGATAAATACTATGGGAGCCTATGCACTAGAAGTGATTTTGGTAGCTTATAGCGTTGATTTTGATCAGGATCACAATTCCCAAGGCTTGCAATTAATGTATTTAGATTATTATGGCTAATAGCATAAAATTGCTCTGCCATTTTGCAAAAAAACGTCTTGCAGCAGTTCTTGTTTAAGCTCCACATGCAAGTATCTTATGGGTGTGTACCTAGGTGCATCTGCTGCAATTCTAAGGCATTTATTTTGCAACACTTGCATGCGAGTGTGCGATTTCGCGCAATAAGCCTACGCTGGAGCTTCATATGTTAGAATGGGGCTGATCATTGTATTATAAATTAACAGTCCGTTTTTTAGCTTAAGGCTAGAGTTACGATTTGTCATTGGATAAAGTGCCGACATGCAAGCATAGGCAAGATAACTTAGTGGTAAAGGCGCTTGGCTGAATGCTCAACTATATAGCTCGTTGGTGCGGAGTTTTTTTGAATATAAGTTCTAAGTGCGTCACCTTCCTGCCTTTTTTTTATGTAGCAGATTATTTACTCGTTTGCAATTTTATCAACGAATTTAAATATTTTTTTAATTTTTTTTCCTAACCTACCCTAACTACTGTGTTATGCGTGAGGCCCGGGGAAGGAGTGGGACTAAGTGCATCTCAGGGTTGAGCCCCATAAGCCCACAAGGGGGAAGTTTCATGCAGAGGAGGCATGCATCGCGGCAGAGAGGGATTGGGCAGACATGGCCGCAATTGGGGCCATGTCCACCTCCCTGAGTGTACCTATAGCTAAGCCATAATCTAAGAAGAGAGAGGGAAAAACCGGCATAGTACAGTAAAAACCCTCTCGACAGAATAGGAGTGTAACCACTCAGCAGTTACATGCGTTAAAATAAAAATGGCACTGGAAAAGTAGGAAGGTCCAGGTTGTTAGTAGAGTTGTGAAGTAAGAGTGGGACTGGGGGGCGGGAACTGTATTTAATTTCTTTATTTTCCTTTTAATTTCATTTTGGGAGGGCGCTGGTTTTAACCAGGGCACTGTGGGTGAGAACAGTGCCCTGGTGTATTTTTCCATCTGTGATTTTACTAACCCTAATTTTGTATAGAAAATTCCGCTCAATAAATAACCAATAAACCAACTCTTAGCTATATCTCCTATTGTGGTGACTTAAATTTGAGTACGTACGAGAAGTTTGCAATACAAAAACAATCTTGCGTAAGAAATTTAAGCTTTGCAAACAGCTGTGTCCATTAAAAAAAGGCAACGTTGTTGTGATCGTAAAATAGCCACAAGATGGCAGCAGTGTTCTGAATTTCTAATAAAAAAATGACTTGCGATTTAAATGTCTCTTGATAAAGACTTTGTAACTATTTGTATGCAATTATGTTGCATTACAAAACACGTTACTTGTTAATTATATATATTTTCTTTATAATTTCGTTTATACGCATGCTAATAGGTTTGTTTTACTCGGCCTTGACCTGTTGACTCTTTGTGCTCTTGCAGCTCTCGGGGCACTCCTAGACGTTTTACTCACCGGAAACAAGATGGCGGAGGGTGTTTTACTCGTCAGGTAAAGATGCTCCCAGGTCAAAAAGAGCATGCCCTTTTAGCTCCTCCACGCGATGAAGAGTTGCGAGGGCAAGTAGGAGCAAATCGTCTGCTAGATGTTACAGCGAGCATACTGCTGTTGACTGCGCAGTTTACGTTCGCTGTCGTATTTGAAAATAGAGAAAATAAGAATTATTTCAGGCATGGATGACGACAGTAAAGTTGCGGCAGCTGAACAAGGTTTTTTTTATTCTAACCAATACAATTTTTATGTTTACGGTGTTGTTTGCATGTGGTTGTTAACCTCTAAAAACAGTTCACAAAAATTGGTTAATATTAGCATAATGGGTTTAGTTCCCGTAAGTGATGAGCTTCTTTCACGAATTTTTCTTCTTTGTGGTTAGTAATTCAAGTTATTAAAAATCGTTAAGTTATTATTCTCCTTGATGTTGGTCTTGCATATCACCTGGTGTACTTATACTGTGTATTCAATGAGGGTTTGTATATATTTCTTGCACATAGGGTTTTAATTGCTGTAAACTTGACGAATTCCTCTGCTACTGTACTGTTATGTACTTAATGTAGTTCAACGGAATAATAAATACATACATACGAAGTATTATTATTCCTCAGACCAATTAAGTTTAGTACAGTGTATTTTTCTAGCTTCTCATAATTTCATTATAAGGCACTTTATCATTTATAGTGCATTATTTGGTACAGCTCTAGAAACTTCATCATCTTATGATTCTTGTTTATTAAAATTTCTAAGTACGTTTGCTAGTTCCACCATCAAATCAACGCAATAGGTGTTTTCCTCGCTCCTCCGAAAGTTGTCAACTCTTTTTGACCTGGGTTGACCTGGGTCAACTTGACCTAACTCTTCCAGCTCCTGAGAGAGGCCGAGTGAAACAAACCTAATATTGCGCGCGACCACAGAACAAACGATTTCTTCCCACTTCCTAGCTGACAGCCGACCTGTGCGGACGCACCTCTCGGAGCTCCGCGCATTAGGCACGAGGCGGGAAGACTTCTCTCACTTGCTGCAATCGCAAATAGCGAGCAGAAAAAAAGTGAATGTCCAAACCCTGTTAAGCTTAGCTTATAGGGATTAGCTTACTCACGAGTTTAGTCAGTTCAATCGGCCCATGGATCCCCAGCCCGACTAACAGCGTAATCGCAGAGGCAAGGTGAAGTGGGTGTTGGAAACGAACTGTTTTTATTACACTGCATGTTCTAGGTGTCTTGTAGGCGCCCAACCTCAAGAGCTGAAGACATCGCAGTAGGCAAGTGCAACCCTCGCGGCTAGCACAGATCACCGACAGCAAGGAGTAAGGACACATAACGTCTCCTCCTTGCACTAGAAATGAGCTACCAAGAGGCGAATGCGAATGCTAGTTTTGCCCCCTCGGCAAATAGCCATGCCTCTGCCAGAAGGCAATAATGATGAATTCGTGCTACATGAGCACAGTTATTCACGCCCTCGCAAGCAAAAGGCGCCAAGAAGGGCACAGGAACTGCTTAGGCACGCCACCACAGCGGTGCTACATAGGGCAAGGCTGCGAGCAGAGCAGCATAGGCAGTATTCTGCTCAAAGCAGATATAATCGTTTTGCTGTCCTACAGCAACAACGCCGTGAAGGCCAGGTACCCTCTATTGTCCTGCCAGGAACGTCAGGAATGCAGGCGAACCCCCCCCTGCCCGCCAGCACCAACGGCAAGCCAGCAGCGGTCGGAAAAGGCGAGTTCCCCCCTCCCCACTTCCCCCCTCGAACGCCATAGTCACGAGTGCGGAAACGAGGAATCGGGACTTGTAAACGCCCAAAAAAAGATTACGCGCGTACATGGAGGCGAAAGTACGCACAACTTATCGAGTTCTGATGCTATGGACACTGTCATAGAACCAGAAACAAACCAGGAATCCGCGAGCTCGATTCCCACTCACCCTTCCTCTTCCCCTGCCCGAGATGCGCAAAATACACCTCCCGGCCACGAGAATGCAGGGAACAGAGGTAGTAACGGTAGTAACCTGCGTGATAGGCAGCAGGCAGGCACAAGCACTGCATCTAACAGTGAATCGGCCAGGGCCAATACGACTGGACCGAAACCAAAGCCTCTCATCGTATTTCACGATGATAAACACCCCTACCACGAGCTGTACCAGGCCCTCACAGCAGAGAATATTAGTTTCAAAGTGCACAATAATAACCTGGGCACTTACTACCAAATGGCGACTATTCCAGAACACATAGCTGCTCTCAGGATAGTGACGCAAGTAGGGGTGGAACATGCCGCACTGCGCGCGAAGTCAGAGCGCCCAGGCATGTACATA
>PNEQ01032754.1:0-12449 GCA_003012365.1 Medauroidea extradentata
CAAATGACTCTACTTTAAAATTCCTTGACTATATTTATATTGAATTTTGAAAAGATGAATTTAAATTAACATGTCCCCAATTACTAGGTTATTGAATTCTGTTGCATCACACCGGACACCTGACAAACTCACCCTGAAAATGGCATATAGCCTGTTAAGAAAGATTTAAATATAAATTTAAATAAGAAAATAAAAACACTTTATAAATATTTAAACAGGATGGGGACGTGGCTGAACACTTCACAACAGAATAATACTTTAAAGGCATAAATATTTTTTTCTTTTATTTTAACCAAATGTTGGCAAAGGGACTGTCTGATTTAATACATTTTCTAAGGGCCACTTTGAAATGTCTTTCATTTAGATTTTGTATTTCTTCCATTCCATCTAAGGCTCAGAACCATGTCATGTTTTGTATTTATGTGTGTTACAAAGAGATTACGATTATTCTTACATCATGTATTCATGTTACTATTTATAGTGCGAAACCCATAAAATTCTGCTAATTTTCAATTGTTCATGATTTTGTGCATTGATTCGAAGACTTTCTGGTACATTGTTTTATATTGAGTAGGTCAAGTACTTGATAGATTGGTTTTATGTGTGCCCAAAATTCTGAGAGTGTAATAACTCTCACAATTCTCTTTAAGATAAAGTTGAGCTGAATAATACTGTATCATAGGTAAGACCCCAAATTTCAATGCCATAAAGTAAGTATTGATATACAAGTGCATTATATACATTATGTATTTTAGCAAGTGTAATGGTAAGAAATATCTGATATTTGAAAGAATTCCACAGTATCCTGCAGTTGTGTTACAAAGCTGTCCAATGTGATTTCCCATTTGAGATTTTCGTGAAATTGTAGTCCAAGGAACTTTATTGAATGTTTTTTCTCTATATTGCTCCCTTGAATGAATAAAAGATGGTTAATGATTCTATTCGAATTTTTTTAAATTTCAAATCTTATGTATTTAGTCTTTTTTACAGTTATTGTTAATTTGTTTATTCTAAGCCATCTTTATAAATTGTCATGGTCAACATTTAATTTTTTATTAAGTGAATCTACATTTTGGTTTTTGTGTATAATAGCAGGGTCGTCAGCACATAGAAAAACTTCAGACTTGCTTATGACAGATGGTAAGTCATTTATATAATTGAGAAATAGAGAATATGTTTAAATTGGTCAACATTTTCAGACCGGTACTGTCTAGTAGTTTTTAAGGGAGTTGTGTAATTGTTCATATTTAATGATCTGGATAAAAGTAGCGCAAAATGATCTGAAAACCCATTTGTTACAGGTAGACATTGGCTTGCTGAACTTAAATGGCTACCAATAAAAGTGTTATTGTCAATGGCTGTTTGAATTGTACCTTCTATTCTAATTGAATAGTTTGACGCCGGTGGGGATTGGGTAGTCTGTAGGCGAGGGTGCTACGGCAGGGCGGCAGTGTGCTCTCCAGGATATTCTCCCAAAGCGTCGACCACCGTCTTCCTCGTCGGACTCTCCCCACCACATAAAGATATTACAGCGAGGGAAACTAGCGTTGCACTGGAGTTTTGTGTCACTACCGCAGGTGTAACTGAAAGTTGGATGGGAGGAAGTGACAACAATGTGGGTGCTGATCCCCCGGATGGGAGAGCATGAGGATGCCGTGGTTTGGAGTTGCGTTGGAGGGGGTACACAAGGCGAGGATTGGGTTGAGACTGAAAAGGGACTGGCCCCACCAGGCCCATACTTGGGTGTACCCAGTCATTTTGCTAGCTCACCTTTCCAGCTTGCTAAGGCTACGTGTTATCTCCAGACCCAGTGTATGTTGGTCATTAGCATAGGGGATGAGGGCAGCGATTGGTGTATAGTTGTTCGGTCAAGGTGGTAGGCTTGCCCGGCTTGCAAAGTGATTGCAGTGGGTAGGGAAAGTGCATCAAGATCAAGTGTCAGTTTATTAGTTTTAATTCCTTTATTATTACTGTACTAAACCTTTTGACTCATATCTCATGAGAGAACTCAACAACACATGTTCCAGAACTCGTATGTTAAAGGTCTCTATTTTTTTTAAAATCCTTTTGGTGGGCTGCTTAGGTTTGTGTGTGTGTGTGCGCATGCGTGCGTGCGTGTGCGTGCGTGTGTGGATGCGCATGTGCGTGTGCATGTGCGTGTGCGTGTGCATGTGCGTGTGCGTGTGGGTGTGGGTGTGCGTGTGGGTGTGGGTGTGCATGTGGGTATGCATGTGGGTGTGCATGTGGGTGTGCGTGTGGGTGTGCGTGTGGGTGTGCGTGTGGGTGTGCGTGTGGGTGTGCGTGTGGGTGTGCGTGTGGGTGTGCGTGTGGGTGTGCGTGTGGGTGTGGGTGTGCATGTGGGTGTGCGTGTGGGTGTGCATGTGGGTGTGCGTGTGGGTGTGCGTGTGGGTGTGGGTTATTTTTTTTCTATTTATTATAATCACAATTTAACTATTTAATTTTTGTGTCCACATTTATTCAATTAACATTTTTTTGTTGTATAATTGCAAACTAGTCTTAGATGAGTTTCATGGCATCATCATGGGCATGATGGCCACTTTCCATTTGTAAGAGATATTTATGTATCATTCCGCATGTTGTATTTGGTTTGTCCAAAGAAGTAATTTGTAAAACAAAAGGTAAAAAATATTTTCTATTTATAGTAATTTCGACCAATACAATTAGAATTCACTGCTTAAGGTAGCAGAGAATTTAATAACTATTTAAAAGAGTTCCAGGTCGGCCGAGGCGACGTACGTTCGCGCGCCCTCTAGAAGGCTCGCTCTCAGTTTTGTGTGGTCGAGTGAAGAGTGCGGACGTGCCGGGCAAGCGGCGCCCGTGTAAGACCCGCGGCGGTCACGTGGGTGTTTTATTTCACAATCATGAGGGACTGTAATTCGTTTAATTGAAATATTCTCAAAAGGAAACTCACTCGTGGGCCGACAGGAACGCTTTTAGATTAACTATAAAGTTTTTGTTCTTGTATCGAACTTGGAATGTGCTATATTTTTGGCAGCCTACCAGACTGTGATGTACGCCGCTGTTAAAGTCGAGTAGTAAAAGTGTTATTCCACCACAATCGTTGCTATTTATTTTCAAACACGTTTATGTAACCCGCCCTCGAAGAAGAAACTTACCAGTAGCATTACAGGACGGGAACTGGTAAAGAGGAGGGGGTGCCAAGGAAAGTTGATCCACCGGGTGTCTGCAATGCCAGCCGAACAATAACGTGGCTGTTGAGCGAGGTGCCTCTTCGCGCGGCGGCAGAAACTTCCCTCTGGATCCAGTAAACCCCTGTCTCAGGATTCCTAACCTCCAGTGCCCTCTGTACAAGTTTGGCATACTCCTGCTTGGCTCTCAAGTTCCTACCAGACCTTTTAGGCATAGCCTGACTGTAGCTCGGATGAAGGTAAATGCGGTGTGACTAGCTGATGGTTGATGTCCGGTATCCCGTAAGATCGCCTGCGTGGCATGCGAAGCCTTAATGCAGCGGAACTAGCATTGACGCTGGGCAGGCGGACTTGTAGAGAAACGCTAGAAATGCGACTCAGCACGTTCCTATGCCTTTTCACCTCTCCCAGACAAGTCAAAACCCGACACCATTTGGAAAGAGCACAATGTAGTCGTTCTACCTCCAGAGGGCGTAAGTGAGGAAAAACCTGGAAGGCATGCAGCTTACACCTCCTCCCAGACGTAGAATACTTACAACGACCCGATAACAAACTCCCATGGTGATCCTATTGGATACAGGGGTCACAAGTGTCTTACAGGTAAATGGGTTTGTCAACACTGGAGTGGCAAGGTATGGCAAGTGAAGAAAAGATATGTATGTGGTTGCTGCGTGGTTTATTGGCATACGCCAACAATAGCAGCTGGAATACGCTGTGCCTAAACACCTGAAGGGCGGGTAGAAAAGTAATCGAAGAGCACTAGTTTCCATAGGGAGAGTAGTTGATGCAGGTGACGACGCCTCGAAAAGTGGCTTTTGTTCAGCGAGCTGGCGTAGAAGGCTCTCACGGTCATGATGGGCACTTCTGGAAGGGATCCGGCGGTCGCTGGTCTTCCGGGCCTAGAGCTGTAGCTTGAAGGAATGGTGTTGGTAGAGAAATCTACAGCAGCAGAACTGAACCTTTCAGTTGTAGCAGGTGAACTGCTGCAGAGCGAGTGGTAATCGCTTGGTGGTAATGACCTGCATGTTAGATTCCACTGTCTTTATACACTAGCATTTGTCCACTAGCTGCTACTCACTGAAACAGTGGACAAAAAACAAATAGACGAGGCTCTAGTATTCATAGGACATTGGATTCTAACATGCAGGCCATTGAATTCGTAAAAGTTTCCTGTCTCTATTTATAGCTTGTTGGGCTAAAATTGCCTGATGGTGCTTATGATTAGATAATGATTTTTTTTCCTGTGTCAGTTTAAATAGATACAAAGCAACATTAAAAATCTTGTTCTTCACAATTAGTTAATAATTCTTAGAGAAAAGTTGTGTTATTTGTTTTACAAAATTTTATGTAAGTGAACCCTCAATCTTGATGCCCCACGGCTATTAGCATTTATTTAGACGCTCGCCCTACAAGCTTGTCCCTTTTGAGGTTAAACCTCACTTGTGTACCTCAGGTCTCATATTACTTACCGTAATTTCTGATACCAATTTTATAGATGTAAGAAGAGTTTGCAATGTTATTTTTTTTATACAATGTTGTCTTGATAACTTCCCGAGACTGGAGAAATAAATTTGTAATAGTGCTCCACGTGTTTTGTAAACAACCACAGCTTGCCAATACAGAGACTTGAATACACGGCAAAGAGACAGTGAATATAAGACACGATTTACATGCATAAACAATTCTGTGTAAATAAGTGAAGTGTATTTTAATGTAAGATTGTAATTATAATACTATTTCTATTTTTACGGCATCTTAGTTTGATATTTTGAGACCTGTCGGTAAGTTAGCGCCATATTTCATCCATGTCATGTTTTGTTTTGAGAAATGCGAAGATGTTAGGGTGGCAACCCTGCAGCAGAAGAATACAGTCACTCCTCTGCCTCCGCCGTCTTACCACCCATTTAACGGGACTTCTTCCCACCCAGACACCCTAACTCTGGGTATATAACAGGTGTGTTTGGCCCTAGATTTTCCGAGTTCGCTGGTTGCTCACTGGGCTCCGGACTCTCGGCACACTACACACACTCTGCACCTTCCCAACCTGGGACTGGCTTCTTGCAAAGGGAGCCCTCCACTCTACCACCGAGGTGTACTTCTTGCAAGCGGAGTCCCTCACCTACCCTAGAGACGATTTCTTGCAAAGGGAATCCCTCACCCACCCTGCCGAAGTAGACTTCTTGCCTAATGGGGTCCTTTACACCCTACCTGTACTCTGTTTAGGGACGTGCCGAGGGAAAGTACAAAGATGGCGCTGCCATGAATATCTCCCGCACCGCGCAGTAAATATGGAACATACCCTACAGCCGCTCACTGGCCACCATGCAGTGCACTATCTCCGGAAGTCGTCATATCAGTATCTATGACCTCGTAGAAGTAACCACTTGCATCGGGGTGTGCAGTTATAAAGTTTAAGTAATCTAACAGCATCCGAGAGTAGTGGATCAGTATTAAGAGTATTCAAGTGATTATAATTATAAGTTCAGCCTTGAGTGTATTTAGTGATTTGCAAGACTTGTGTACAGTGCGTGTAATATTTGTGTTGTAACGTGACTTTGATACAATATACCACGCTTCTCTGGGACTGAGAATACTCTCTTTTATTTCTCTAATGAATAACATCCCAGAATACTTAGAAATTCATATAAGTAGAGGTGATATCCTAGCTCTACAAGAGCAGAGAGAGAAAGCCGCTCAAGAAAGACGTCAAGTAGAGAAACAGACACAGACTGCATGCTTAATCCCTTCACCGAAAAAGCTCCCCGGTCCTCAGCTTTCCTTTGAGGAATTTTGCAAGGAACAGTATTGCGCGCTCACGCGCCCAGCCAGCGACGAACAGACCCTGTATCCTAAGAGAAAGTGCAAACGCAACCGCCAGTCGGATTTTTCGCCGCATGGCCCAGAAGCCGCCACCATTGTTAAGCCCCATTAAGTCTCCATCCCAGAATGCACCTCTGACTCACAAGAGGGTCCAACAGCTGAGGTTGGAAGTGCGCCAGGAGCCCAAACCACTATGTGACCACAAGCAGCGCCTGCTGCGCGGTCTATTTTAAACAGGTGAGTGATTTTATACCTTTCCCATTTAAAGTGAGGTACTCTGCCCCCTTCTGTGCGACCAAAGCGTAGCTCCCCTCCGGCTCACTCACTGGGGCATGCCTCAGGTCGGATCCAGATTCCCGAGTGACACAGCCAGTTCTTAGCTGGCCCAGGCTTCACACCCCCCATCCCGCCTCAGGAACCACTTACCTCTCAACACAAAGGGCTGCGACGAGTCGATTCAACAACTCCACACTGTGTACCGAGGTAATTAATTTTGACTCTTTCCCCCCAATTTGAAGTGTTTTTTTCGTTAAAGTTAATGTAGAACAATAAACCAACTTAAAAATAAACACAATTTTTTATTTAAATTATATTTTAATGTAATGAAAAGGTGTTTTCCAAATACACTCCCCTTGTTTCCAAAAATTAAAATATGGCGTATGTCACAAAGTTTTGCATTGCGAATAGTGCTCATTCTTGATCATCTGTAGTGTAAATATTAAGTTAAAATTACTCAGCATAGGGTAAAATTATTGTGGACTATTTAAGTCAGAAAATATATCCTATAAAAACTGAAAACAACTTGATGTCGCGGGATAAAAAGTTCTGAAAACTGTGTACGACGTAACTCTTCACACTTCAACTCCTTGTGCTGCTGGCGTAAAAATTGATACCGCACACTTAAATACAACCTTCCTTTTTTTGTCGTAAAATAGAGTTAAATAGAAGAAATGTAAATACTACTTCTAATCGGCACATGATAAAGCTTTAGTTCAGTCAGTTTTATATGTTGCGAGCAGTAATAGAATAAAATCCTTATGAGCTCACATATAGCATACGGGACTAATTGTATTTCTGTCATAGGCCATTTTTATGCTGCAGTGAATTGCACAGCCACATGCCTTACGTACCAAGGGATCAATAATACAGCGGAAATTATATCAAGGCCAAGCTGAGCTCAATTCAATTGCATACAAGCTGATGTGAAGTTATAGAAAAAAGATATTGCACTGGATATTTTTCTTTTTTGCTTCTTTTATGGACTGAGTCCTTATGTTATTGCTGTGATGAAGGGGAAAAATGAAATGTGGCATCTCTTCACCCACAACTCCCAAGGGCCTTGCCAGGCACGGAAACAAAGACGATGGCTGAGAGAGAGTGGAGGAGGAAAGACAAATGAAAGGTTCTGCTTTGCTGGCAGACAGGCTGTTAGTTGTACATGACTATTAGGGAAGTTATTGCTCGGATAGGCTGGGGGGGGGGGGGTTGTGGCTATAGCAGAGACGTACACTAGACGAGGCACTGCAGTTGATGCGCATGCACACAAGCACTATCTGACTTGCTGGCTGTTGGAGTGAATGGGTATTGGCTGCTGTTGACAGCCAGGAGGGGTGTTATCTATTTTTAGACGTGCGTTTCTTTCAGCTCAGTACTCGCCAAGGAAAATGCAACACAGACGAGCAATAAGTAAAACAAATACATTTTTCAGCATCCCTACAGTTGGCAACACTAGTTGAAACCATGGGGGTGTGTGTGAAAAGTGGAAGTCAAGAGTTTGGTAAGACATGAAACTTGCCATCTCATTAGTTGGTGTTACACAGGGCAAAGGGTTTGGAAGGGAGACATAAGCTACTACTATAGTATTGGCCATTACTGTTGCTGTGCACACCTCAGGTGGCTAACTTCGTAGCTCAGTTAAGGACACGTGGAGAAATGTGAGGGAAGTGCAGAGAGGTGGGCACATGGAGGAATGTGAGAGAGAACAGGGTGGAGGGAGTGATGAGAAATGATGGGGAGGGGGAGGAGATAAGGCAGCCGTAAGATGTCCACACACTTGGGTGCGGCAGCAGGGAGAGCTTGCACACTTTGTCACGGCAGTGCGACAGAGCTTGCACACTTTGTCACGGCAGTGCGACAGAGCTTGCACATTTGGGTGCGGCTGAGCGCTGCTGCGAGCGTCCTCGCCCTCCTCCATTCCCCTCACGACGACTATTCTACTCGGCATCCTGGGGCCCAATTTTGAAACAGTCAAAAAGATTTCGCTAGAAGAATGATGTCATTCCGGCATCAGAATAAAAAAGGAAGGCTATTTTTGAACATTCAATAGCGGAATTATCACCTGAATCTGTACCCAAATTATCGAAATAAATCCTCCTGCCGAGTAGGTGGCGGAATGTTAGTTCCGATAGAGATATTGGTCTTGATTAGTTTTTGTGGTTGTTGAAACAAGCAAATGGATGCTTCGTTGTGGTTTAATATTAAATCACTGATTCAAGGGCTAGTCTACAGTTTTTGTTTTGTCGAAAACAGCATGCAATGTCGGAAAATTCGTAAAAGGAATGATAAACTAATTATATATTAAATATTATTTTTAGAAAGGTTTCTTGCAGTAAAATCGACACTTGGAAGGTGCTATAAAATGTAAAAGGCTAGACTTTAATATTTTTAGAAATCTTTTCTAGCATTGTTCTTTGAGACAGTCAACTGTAAGTATAGAATTTAAGAAATTGTCGTTCTCTGAAGCCATATGTTACGAAATCGGAAAAACGAAACTAGAATTGTACTCTTGTGACAAATTAAAAGCTAGAGCGATATAAATATAAAATATTCTCATTAATTTATATGTATAAGGTATTGATATAATATTTTTGCAAAGTAAAAAAAATAACATTATTTACTATACATCTCACTTTGGTTTCTAGATATCTCAATGCATTCTGTCATTTTTTTTTTTTTTCATAACTTTAACTTAAGTAAAATATTAAACATTCGAATACCACACCACCTTATTTGTTCCAACATCTACATTTTTGAGTTAGTCACAATATTCTCTGTTCACTCTTATTTGAGTTTTAGGATAAACAAAACAAATTATAAACAAACGTGTTCATTGGCTGCCGACCGCCGTGTACTGTGATCTTGCATAAGAAATAGACCCTTATCTGTCGTGTACATATAAATTTACCACTCTGTCATCTAATGCGAGAGTTTTATTAACAAACATGTAATATTAACTGATGCTACAAACACAATCTAAGACGCTATAAGTTTATTACTATAATAATGGTTAGCAGACGACACATCCGTACAGTTGCTTCACGAGTTGTTTGACAAACGCACTATTAAAGGTAAAAGATTTTTGGTACACTTGCCAGTATTTAGAGATGTACGATACTCTGAAAATACTAAAAGTTTAGTTCAGTAGTAATTACTACTGTAAAAATAAGTCAGAAATATCACAAACAAATCTAATATTTTATTTTCTCCAAGTAATTTTGGACGTTAACACGTCATGTTGTGGCTGCTGCAAATGGTTTTTTTCTATATATCCGTTTTCCATTCCAGTTGGTCCGAACCAAAATTCCTTGATCTATTTCGTTCCGTCCTCGTGTCAATGTTTACATCTAACTTGCGGCTTAGGTTTTGTGACTGAAGTGAACAGTAAAAATGTCTTGCATGGTTTTTGAAACATGGATGTGGATATACGTCTTCACGTCTTTGTGTCTTCATTACTAAACAAACTGCGGTGATGAAGGCACAGAGGCACGAATAAATATCTCACACAACATTCTTTACAAAACAAAACGAACATGTGATGTAAATTTGTCTTCGTATGTTGACAACATGTACGAAATTTTCACACAATATTGTTTCAATAGCTAGTGCTTTGTTGTTTTCTATGACACCAACTGTACACAGTTTTGTCTGTTGGAAATAGTACGTCGGTGCGCAGCACAAATTACAACCAATTAGAAGTTAGTAAAGTGCATTCATTTGATGTTATTTGTTTACTTCAGAACTCAGGTTAGAGTGAACGGAGAATACCCACTGATTTATTGCTCAGGAGTGATATATCTTACTAACGGAATCGAATTCTCTTCACTTGAAAGCAACTATGGTCGTTTCAAAAGTATATTTTTTGACATTCTGATACTTGCTATCGAGTTGAAAATTCCTCTAGCAAAATTATTCAAACAGTTTCAAAAATTGGGCCCATGGTCAGTCAGTATGTGCGAGTGCAAGACTGTGTAGCCCCCCTCCGACTTGCCCCTCACAACATTCTTGCTAACCGGCATCAAGGTCGGTCAGTATGTGCTACATTACAGTGTCGTACAATCATGAGTAGCTAGTCACATGAGGATATGATGCTGCTAGTTTCATGATGTAATTTTAAAAAGAAACTTTTTTGGTGAGATCCATCACCTGTTTGCTGATCTCAGGAAAGATAAAATTTTCTAGAATATTTGCATATCCAAAGAAAGTTTTGAAGAATTTTTGGCACTTTTGCAGCTACATATGCAGGTTGTCCAAAAAACAGCTGTATAATATTCACACTACGAGCGAGAATACTGGGATGAAATTAGAGACGAAAATGTTAGTGGCTGAATGTTGTAAAACATTTTATGTGCACAACATAGCACGTAGGTCCTCTCTTGTGCCGTCTACCTCCAGATATTATTTTATGTATGTTACACCGAGTAAACGTAAAATCATGTTTGGACTGCTTGGGATTTGAACGTGCGTTCATAATAGGATAGAACAGTGAAAATAAGATATCTGTGCACCGCTAGCGATTAATTACTTTGTGATATGTTGCCACATTGTGCATGTAAATTATCATTGTATAAACGTTTGTTGCATAGCCATGATTTGTGTATGGGAAGGGGACGTGGTTATCTGGTAATATTATGAAGTAACACCAGCCACTTCCTAAAAAGCGAGTCCAGAGGTTTTCCACCCAGGAATATTTGAATTTCTAGATGAACATAAAATAGTGTTGTTTTTCCAGTTTTTGTAACAAAAACATTGAACATCCTACTGGTAAAAATACTATCAATTTTGTTGTTAACTTTTAACCCATCCCCTACCTTCCGAATCCCCATGGCTTCACCGCTGAAACTTATTGCCACAAACGTTCGTGTTTCTAATTCAGCCCAGGTCTCGCGTGGCGTACTTAGTATATGGCCTTTTCTGGAGAGCCTGTGTTTGTTTTTATAGGTGGTAACCACAGAGTAACCCATCTCAATTCCAACAAAATCAGTAAACAAGGCGCATTCAAATTGAACACAAACTCGTAGTGAAATTACAAAATCGAAACCTTTCAAATGCAGTTGCAACTTGTTCGGTTGTTTTCGGTAAACAGTCTGTCAATGACGAAGGCGAAAACGTAATATGAAAATAAAATAAATTAATTTTACCTACTCTTGCACTTTTATCATGATTTTTTTAAAGCTTATCTATTGGCTTTGCATTAATATATTTGCTTGTTGTGGGATTGCATAGTTTCTATACCAGGCCTTAGTAAATTATTAATTATAGACGCGGCTCTAGATTGCAGAAACCTTTGTACCAATTTTCCACAATCTATTTATTATTTGTCAACTAGTGCTATGTGGCACAAAAGGCATATTGAACAGTAATGCAAAGTTGACTCAAATCGATGACCACATTACATATTTCTGAAGCCAGGTCTCGCACTTGCAAGCTTGTCATTGTCAGCATCGGCAAATAACACCTGAATTCAGTGAACAAGAATTGCCAAAGATGCCAGATATCTGCACGTTGCTGCGCTTACCCTCGCACACTTGAGCGCAGCGACGAGCGGCGAGGCGGTTTTGCGGCTGCTTCTCCTGAAGACTATCCATGCGCTGCGACGCTCTACGCCCAAGTGTGCGGGGATCTATTTATTTGCATGTACCTGAATCAGGGGAGAATAAGTCGCTGCGTTCTGCTGCCTAAGTGTGCTGGCACCTTTAGTCATCACATCTCACATTGTCGGTGTTGCGCGGGTGACCTATTTTACCCAGCGCGCTCTTCAACTATATTCCAGCCAAAGTTTCTAACATTTTTTCACAGTTTCTTTTTGGTTTCACAGCTACATATCACAAATTTTTGACAACTGCAGTATGTTATTGTTTAATGTATGCAAAATTATTTTCAAATAACGTTTTACTGCGATCTGTTGCACTTTGCTTAGCTTTGACCAATGTTTAAAATATTTTTAATTTTTCCAGGGTTCCTGGAAATTATGTCGTTAGATCGCAGATGTCGTTAGATAGCCGATGTCGTTAGATAGCCGATGTCGTTAGATAGCCGATGTCGTTAGATAGCCGATGTCGTTAGATAGCCGATGTCGTTAGATAGCCGATGTCGTTAGATAGCCGATGTCGTTAGATAGCCGATGTCGTTAGATAGCCGATGTCGTTAGATAGCCGATGTCGTTAGATAGCCGATGTCGTT
>PNEQ01032755.1:0-12437 GCA_003012365.1 Medauroidea extradentata
CAATCTTGCGCTCACCATTGGATGAACCCAATATCTTCTCTCTTTTTTCTTTTTAAGGTATTTGTACACTAAATATGCGAAAACAACCCTTTGTTTCTTTCTCGTTACCACCTCCATTGTTTTAGCACCTTCTGTGATGTTCCGACGTGAACTAAGCTGCCGTACACCGCCGCCCGTGGGCAGGGGAACGAGGCGTTAATGGCGCGTCAACGCGACGTCAACGCGCCGTTGCTACCGCTCGTGTGCAGGCGGGCTAAGCGCGCAGGTCAAACAGCTCTTGGCAGGCGGCGCTCATACTCATCGTACCACGCACAGCACAGTTCATCTGCCAGGGTCAACTACTTGGCAGTGTAATATGAGATTTCCTTATTGTAACTATTAAATATCACGTTTCCATATCAACTGGATGCACAAAGAAATGCAAATACTGCTGTTTTAGTTCTTTTTATAGTACAATCGCTACCAATATCTCTGAACGAGCGCCACACAGTGACAGTTCATTGTGAAACAATCCTGAAGCTCACTGAAGTATATCTGTATGCTACCTTGTGTTATACTATACAGTGGTTATTCTTTGCGATGCGAGTAAATGCAGTGCAGAAACCAGGTTTTTTACACTCATCAAAGGTAAACATTTCCTGGCGTTTTTTGTGCTAATATGACATTACTTATGATTGAAATCATTATGATGCTGTTAATTGCCTACCTTCATGATTTTGCTGATAAGGTTAGGAAATGTTTTGCACTTTATTCTTTTTGGTAATTCTGTTGTTCTGAAACTAAAACATGTTCGATCGGATTTAATGTACTGTGTGTGTAGTGTGTTTTAAAGATCTTCTTTAAAACTAACTTTGAGAGAAAAATTTAGTTTTTTGATACGGATTATATTATTATACTAGTACGAGTTAAAGAATTGTACTATAATGTCTCACATATTAACATAAAACTGGCGAAAACGTCCAAAATAGGTACATTTGTGATCATAAAGCCACGTATTAAATTAACAGCGCGTGCATCAACAGACCCATCTTCTATTATTCCTTAACCGGTTTCACAATCAATCAGTTTAACCTCGACTTTGTCAACTACAACTGTTGTGAGTAGCGAAAAATTTACTGCGAAAGGTAGAACCTTTCAGAAGTCATGGTTGTCATCATTCACCTGGTTAGAATTGGATGCTTCTATTGATAAGGTATTTTGCAAAACTTGCCGGGAAGTGGAGGCCAATGGCCTTCTGAAATTTTGCACAAAAAAGGATTATACCTTTATTTCTGAGGGGTTTTCTAACTGGAAAAAAGCCTCGGAAAAATTTAGGGCACATGAGAAAACACAAACTCATAAGGAGGGTTTAATGATGTTAAGCCTCTTCCTCTAAACCAAGTGTTGGTGTACAATTTAATTAATAAGTTGAACAGCGAGATGAAGAATGCGCACTCGGCTCTTATGACTATTTTTATAACATTGAGATACCTTTGTCGCCAGGGATTATCTATCTGCGGACATGAAGATATCACTTCAAACTTTACACAGTTGCTGGAATTACGTAAAGAGAATGTGCCTGAGATAAAAGAATGGATGGGGCGTTCAAATTACAAGTGGTTTTCGCATGACATTCAAAATGAGATGATAGATCTTTTAAAAAAATCCGTTTTGCGCTCGGTGATGTGTGTAATTAAAAAATGTGAATACTTAGCTATCATCGTTGACGAAACTTGTGACGTCTCAATTCATGAACAAGTGACTTTCTGCATTCGAACTGTGAATGCAAAACGAGATCTGCGAGGGTTTTATTTGATTGTATGAAACTCCAAACACTAGTGGAAAAACACTTTTTGACATTGTAAAAGATGTTCTTGTACGTCTAAATTTATACGTAGAAAATTTGAGGGGGCAGTGCTATGAAGTGCTTCTGCTATGAGTGGCAGATTTAAAGGACTGCAGAAATCAATTACAGACTTACAGCCAAAGGCGATTTATGTACACTCGGCCACACAAAAAATGTCGCCTCTCTACAGTACAGAAATTTGTCTAAGTCCCACTTCGGGTATCTTCGGCAGCATACAGAGGCACACATCGAAATCGCAACAACCCAACGAGTTCCTCACGACACTCTCGTACCGCTCTTGAGACGCAGGTTCGAATCCCGTTTGTGGAATATACTTTTTATTACTTTCCCCACAGAAACAATGTATTAAGAACGACAAAGTTCAAAATGAAATAAGTATTTATCATGTATTTTATTCGTAATTATCAAAAATCCAAAATATAGTGTCAAGTTTATTCCTACTATTACGTTAAAAAAAACTGTAGACAATTGTCGTAAGTTTTCGAATATAAGATATCCGTGTGGTATTCAAGTAAGACCAAATTATTAACAGAATATTTATTTAAAACAAAGAAACCAAAGAGCAATAACTTTAAACCGTTATAGTATTTTTGAATTGTAAGTTACTAATTGTCATAAGAACATTACAAATTATGGATTGTTCACACTAACATTTTAATAGTTTAATAATACAAGAAAACGAATGTCACCTGGGTCGTTTGTCTTTTACGAAGTAATATTATGAAGCACAATGTATTTTAAGATTCTAGGTAAAATTAATTATTTCCGTTAAATACTTACACCAAACTTATAAAACACTATATGACATTACAATCGTCAGTAGTAGGAAATGGACAGAGTTGACACAGAGGCTTGAGACAGAGGAGCTGAGGAGACTCGGCCGCCATTTTGGTTTGGTCCGCCGCCATTTTGTTTTGCATGGGTGGCCATTTTGTTTTGCATGAGGTGGCCATTTTGTCTTGCAATAGGCGGCCATTTTGTCATGTGATATGTCATGTAACGTCGCGACGTCCATCTTGTTTTCGGCTGTCAGTTGTTAATGGGAATTTTTTTCCCTCAGGAGGAAATTTTTCCCTCGTAATTTTCCATAGTCAAGGTTATGACTTGTTCCACCATTTCCTTCTAGGCGGCGCTAGCGTCGCCATGTTTCCATTGTTGACTGGTAGGTGGCACTAGTGTCGCTACGTTTCCGTCGTTGTCAGCTAGGCGGCGCTGCAGTCAGCATCTGCCATGTTTGTTCCAATGCTTACGTTGTGAGAGTGCTCTAGTGTCGGTGTTAAGGGCGAATTCTTGTGTGTTTGTGTATGGGAAAATGAACATTATGATTTTTTAAAATTGAGACTACAGTAAAAAAATCCAACGCTGGTGGTTGAATTCGAACTTGTAATCTTTGTGTCAGCAGACATACACTCTAGTCGATTGAGCTACAAGCGAAGTCGTGAAAGATTGGAGGTGAGATGTGGTATACATAAAATTAAAATTGATTTTTTCCAAGTAGGTATACGTATGCTTAAATGTATTTTTTCGTGTATATTTTTTTACAGTGTAGAGTTAAATTGTGTTACTCATAATTATTTTTTTTTCAAGTGCGATTTTTTAATACCTATGACAATTCTCAAGTACATATTTTTTGCAGTGTAGAGTTTTAAAAAATCAGTTAGACATAGCTATGTTTTTTTTTCAAGTGAAGTTTTTATTATTACTAGTATATGTAATATTATTCAATAAATTAAAACATAGCTATGTCTATTTCTCAACTATTTTTTAAAAGATATGCTAGCAACACTGTGTTACCATCGAAATGGCGGACGTCAGTCCTTGTGTGTGTTTGACCAGACCTGTTTATATATATATATTTTTAATGCACAGTATTTTTTTATAAGCTACGTTTCTTTCACACACATTTTGGATCACCGTCAGTATGTACTTTAAAAGATTGTTTCAACTTTACTCCATAGACCAGCAAGTAAAATACCTTTTTTTTTTTTAGCATTAATTACACATTAAAGATAAAGTTTCGTTGCTAGTAGTAGCTTGTTAAGGTGATGTATATTTTAAACACAATAATGTTGACAGGTAGTAGCCAAGGAAAACAAATAAAATTAATGTAACAATTTATTGCAGCAAAAGTAACACTATTTACAGACAACATGAAAATAATTATTTACATAAATTTATTTACAAAATATTGTAGGGGAGCCACAACAAACACAAACATCTGCTCTTGGCATTGACGCATTTGAAATAGCTCTCCCTGCAACGATATATTATCATTGATCAATGCCTCGTAGGCATCGCGAAGATTCAGTACCTCTTGATGAATAACTTCACTGTTGTATCTATGTTCTTCACTGAGGTTATTCGTCAAGAGGGACATTATCGTCACGAGCGCTGAGTGCGATTGGCGAATGTTAATATTTATCCTCTCATCGATATTTACGGGTAAATTACGATGAGAGGCCTCCACTCGCTCCTGTAGTTGTTCCAAACGTGCAACAACTTCGCGGAGACGTTCTGTACGTCCGTCTGTATTATCCTACCCCTGTGAGCCAGCATCATGTGCCACAATATCAGGAGAGTAGTATGATT
Organism: Medauroidea extradentata; assembly: GCA_003012365.1. Taxonomy (NCBI): domain Eukaryota; kingdom Metazoa; phylum Arthropoda; class Insecta; order Phasmatodea; family Phasmatidae; genus Medauroidea; species Medauroidea extradentata. The sequence goes on from PNEQ01032755.1 coordinate 4,436, forward strand.
ATGGGGTTTCTGGGATATGGAGCCGGAGTGTGGCGCCCGCCCGAGTGTGGTGCCCCCCGCCATGTTGTGATGTCATGGCCTCAGCCGCCATGTTGTGATGTCATGGCCTCAGCCGCCATGTTGGATGACCTTTAACCTTGACCTTGACCTTTCACCGCGACCTTGACCTTGAGTGTCAAATTACCAAAATTTTCCAAAATTTCGAACAAAATTTTCAAAAAATTTCAAAATTTCAAAAATTTCGAAAAAAAATATTACCTCAATTTTGTTTCCGGTCACCATATTGTTTCCGGCCGCCATATTGGTGTTTCTTCCGAAAATTTTTCGATTTCGCATTCCATAATAACCCCTCGCATATTTAATAAATACAATTTTTAATAAAAAACTTTTTACTAAAAAATTTTTTAATAAAAAACTATTTCATAAAAACTTATTAATAAAAAACTATTTAATAAAAAACTTCATATAAAAATTATTTAATTAAATCAACTACCGACACGTCTTCCCTGGACGAGCTCCATCGACACACTGACGCCCCCCCACCATTTTTCACATGTATATATTAACTTATTCCCCCTCCCCCTACCACTACCCCGTCCTTTATTTTAATTGGCTGTTAGTCACGTGATGAATTCCCCCCCTACTTTCCCCTCTCACTGACGTTCATGTTATAACCCGCTCAAACTACTACACCCCTCCACCCCCCCTCTCCCAACTTTACCACCCCTTTCTTACACATCGACTAAACATTATTTCCTTTATAATTCTCACTTCACAGCACGTCACTAGTGTCTTCACATAGCAGCTAGATGACCGTAAGTAGTAACAACCATCGATTGCGACTACGTATTGATCATCAATTTTAAAATTATCCATTTTTTTTTAACATTGTAACTATAATTTCAAAAAACTTTATTTGAATACCATTAATGAATACTACTTAAACATGACTTATTTCTTAGCTATATCCGATCAATTCCCAATAAAATCAATCAATTATTAAAAAAATTTGTTGGTAAATATTTTTATTATACCTACAAGGACTTTATTTCCTACGGAACTTCATCGTCTACACTCACACTCCTACCAAATGAGCTATATTTATTAAAATTTCCGATAAAATCAATCATTCGTTTTGAAAATAACATATTTATCAGGACAGTTACATCGAAGAAACAGGCGTACAATTTCATATTCATACTACTTATGGTAAACACACCGCTCCTACGCCCTCGTACCTACCATCGAATACCCCCTCACAACTCTACCTTCACTCTCCAACAGTCCTGCCAGAACCTGTCCGAACTAATCATTACACTCTTCTGCAGTACATATACGCGCGTATGACATTGTCTCTGCTTAGCGAGCAGTTTCATATACACGTCATCTCGCAGCCATGCAAATAGCATCATAAAATCTCGTATCACTGGCCTTCTTCCATATCAGAACAGCTACCTCAGTTTCATATATTACTATTTTTATTCTACCTTTACTTTGTACTGGAAAAAAGTATTTAAATCGTAATAGTTATACTCGTCAAACACCCACGTTAATTTGAAAACCCAGTTTCCTTAATTATAAAAATTTATGTACATTCAATATATAATCAACTACTTGTAAAACAAACACCACATACCTTGAAAATATATTTAGTCTTTACCTTAAAACATTCAAAGTCAAGTCCATGTATTGCTTGATTAATCATCAAAAAACCTTAGTTTATTGCGCTCATCAACTTCGTATCGTCACATTGCAAAACTAAGGCCTCGTAACAGAAGCTTCATCCATGCTTCGTTGACGCAGTCTCATATATCGTCAGTTTTGTCAAGGAAGTCCCATGCACCGTCATAGCCATTGTCATGTAGGTAGTTATCACCGGTGAAGATATCGCCAACAGAGGTAAAGGCTACCGCAGTGCTAGTCGAAGTTGTTCAACACGAGCTCACATCACGTCATAACTTATTCACTGATGTAGATAAAATTCTGCTTCACTGCTACAATTCCCACTAGTTACAGGAAATATAGAACACATACTGTTCTATTTTTTTTTCGAAGTGAGTCATGGTCATAGGTAAGTTACAACGCATATAACCTGACTCAATCATATCTTATTCATTCAATTTAATAAATATCATACAGTGGTACGTGCTTCGTCCTGTTCGCTTTCCTACAATGTGTGTCTTAATACGGTACCGGTTTAGTGTAATAGCACTCCAACCATACATTTTATTTCTTAACTCAGTGATTTTCCATCTCTTCTCAAGGTTATCGAACAGAATTTTCTTTCATACTATGATGTAATGTACGCTAGTCCTTGCTGATTTCATTTCAATATATGTCTTCAGACTACCTCAGAAAGCCAAACACATCAGTACAATGACATTTTTATTATAAATATATGTACAACCATAAATGCTTTAGCTTCCCAACTTTCAACATGTTCGTCGTAATCATCTCGTCATATTCCCAATTGACTGATAGACGTATTAATACACCTGAACTCGCGCCCGCACTTCTAACACCCATAGTATAAAATAAATCAAACTGTCGCTATACATACATGTTTTTCGTCTCATACAACCTATTCTACCATGTCAACATGTACTGTAAATCATGTCACAGAATCAACAAGGGTATCGTGAAGTCATTGACAGATATTCCGAGCTGTTCACATATGATACAGAAGGTAATGATGGCTTCGCCATTAACACATCATTCGTAGTAGGTTCAATTTTCTCCTAAGTTCAGTCCATCGTCGAATCTTGTTGCTTTCCAGGGAGAATATCATGACATGTACTTATATGCTATACGTGCATACAGTCTACAGCTCTAACATCAATATGCTGTACAAAACAGGTTTGTATTACATTTACTTATTCCTAGTTTCCATACAGCGTATCCACACGCAAATGTATTTTATCACTGGTATCTAGAAGGTGTTGACATCGATTCTCACAAAGTTAAACACGTAACGGTTACAATTTCCTTAAATGTCGACGTAAAGCTACAGAGAAGAGACCTTATCAAATACTAACCCGTATACCGTTTCTAGTTGTTGCTTTTGTCCAATCCAGATATCATAGTTTTCTAACTGGTACATACTATGAATAATACTTTAATGTCGTCCAGCATCACGCACACATACTAATATTTTTCCATTAATACATGCTTGCGGTAAGAACACACTTGAATATTTTCCATCTTCACTGGAGGTAATTCACATTTCTTTGCTAGCACAAAAAATTTCTTTCTATAGATAAAGGAAAGCAACCCTTTGTAGTTCGAGTCATGACTCTGTATTTTGTCTCGTAATGCAAACCAAGATACCAGCATTTTTTTCTCATCTTAAATTACGTCTACGTTTTACTTTCTGAAAATGCATCTCGCCTCTTACCGAAGGACATATCTGTAGAAGGTTACGGTACAGCCAGTAGCATGTAACACTCTTCGTAGGGTAAGGTTCCAGTAGTTAAGAGTTATTATCATTCAAGATGGAAGATCTCGTCCAGTATAGTCAATCATTTTTCGCCATCAACAGACATCATATACGATGCGTAACGTGTATGTAAAATACATTATACTAATAAGCGAGAGTAAAAATGAATACGTGTAAAGCTACAGGTCTTTTCCTCATTCCTGCTTTTGTACATAGTATGTAAATCTGAAACCAAATACATTATTTCATATATTTAAGAGTTTCTTCCATATGTATTTAAGTTCTAATACGTCTTTATTTCCTTTCAAGTTCCTATCTCACAGTCAGACTAAAACCTAACCATTCTTCCAGTCCTAAATACTTTGATGTTGGTCGCTAACTAAATTCTCTCTCTCACCCTGACCATTCTTAACGATTACATACGTAAAAATTATATAAACCTACTTACATTAACCAACAATGTATTACTAATATACAGAACAGTTATTTCTACTTTGCTCGTCTTAAATATACTCGACCCCTCCTGTCTACCATACATATCGTAGTCAGGCAAAAACATAACTTTCATTAAACTAATACAGTACAACAAAAAACGTAAGAAGAGTCTTCAGTATTTTGGCGGTTTAAACATGACTATGATAAATTTTTACCTTGCACATTAATATCAGAGACCCTCATATTTATATCCACCATGAATTACAAAAGTGCTTCCAAAATGCGATTTTTTTATTTAATTTAATTCGTCAAGGTTATCAATTGCGAAAAAATAATATTTTTAACACGTATATTTGATTATTTTCAATAACATCACATTTTTTTAAATATTAAATCAGATCGAGCAAATTAAAATACATTTACTTTATTCGCGTGGAGACTACTGGAGACGTGTGTGCTAGAGAGACAGAGAGAGCGAGAGAGAGAGACAGAGACTGATCACACTACACCTACGGCCGGTAAGGTGTCAGGTAGGCTTAGGAAGGGAGGGGGGGCCGGCGCGACGTGCACGTGTCATCACACTCACAGAGCTACTTGCCAGCCAGTTAAATATCTGTAGTGGAGAATAATAAAACATATAACTTTGTGACTTTACAAGTCTATATTTTGCAAACGGCTGCTTCGAACTGAAAAATACAAACACTGTAGAATTTATTTTTAAATTCTGAACAAGTAGCGTGTATTTGTTTTTCTGATGCGTCCACGGAGTTTCGAACCAATATCCCTCTTGGTAAAAATAATGTTTAATATAGTGTAAAAAATTAAACTTATCATGACTCATGGTCGGGCACATAGGATAAACTGGTGAAAGCTTTCTGACAGTCTCATATATTGGACCCAGTCTTTTACCAACACTAGAAATCCAAACTTGACCTTCTAGCTAAAATGTCTTCAGATTCAACAAAAGTCTTGTCTGTGTTAAAATGTTCGTCGCACACCTAGACCACTGATACTGTTATATTTCATACAGCATAAGACATTTTTTCCTGCGATGACTTTTCTAAATCACAAGTTCAACACTTTTGTTTTTAACTTACCTACTTCTATACCTAGCAACTTAACCCTGCATCACTGGTAATATTCGTTTACCTACTAAATTATCAAGATAGATCAAAGCTACACTCAACTTATCATTTTAGATTTGTATGCATCAAAACAGCCATACTTCTAAATACATTTTATCAACCATACATAACATACACTTCAGTATTATATCGGCATTCATTAACTAACCGAGGCGAGTCACATAGTACTTTTACGTTAAGTAAATATCATCACATATTTACAATGTTAAATCAGATAACCATACCACATGAATATATAAACTGCACCTTTCAATCATATAACTTAACACAACCAAAAGCCGCCCCTATTATACCAAATATCAATAGCTAGCACATGCTACATACGGTATCATCTCCAGTGCATTCATATCAGTCAAAACATACCTGATAATAATTATTCGCTTAACATTTCTAAGACGTACAAATGTACATTTCGTTCTCATCCATAAAACTAAACCCGATTTCCATCTATACAAACGCACATTCATTACTCACTTGTACTACACCGGACATGTTACTCATTCAGGCAATACACACACACACAAACCGCACCTTTCAATCTTATAACTTAACACTACCAAAAGCCCTCCCTATTATACCAACCATCAATAGCTGGCACATGCTATATACGGTATCATCTCCAGTACATTCATATCAGTCAAAACATACCCGATAATAATTATTCGCTAAACTTTTCCAAGACGTACAAACCAACATTTCGTTCTCATCCATCAAACTAATCTCAGTTTTCATCTAGACAAACGCACCCTCATTACTTACTTGTACTACACCAGACATATTACTCAGTCGGGCAATACACACAAAATTACTTTGGAAAATACTATTAAAACTCATGTAAAAGTCAATGAAATATACTTCAAACCAAATCATTCTCCATGTAACATTTGATCATTTATTTCCGAAGTCACTCAATTACTATGAATGTATCCTATTTATGTACCTGAATTCCTGTCATGACTAGACAAACACACTTAATGTAAATCACTTGGTTTTTTTAAAATAACAGTCATAATCAAAAGCATATTTATTAATATGCTAGTATATACGCCATACTTTACCTAGATGCTCAATACTAATATTCAAAGATAATATTTTCTAACAATATCATCTTCTGTCCTATATCAGCTCGACCATACAGACTTTTATTATACTCACACACAAACTCACATGCAGAGCAAGTTCATACAAGAATATAACTTCACACATGCACTTACCCAGCAGAGCAAGTTCATACTCGAACATATGCCCCCCCCCCCAAACACATGCGCTTCAACATAGAAAGTGTACACATGATCACGCACACGCACACACACACACACAACAGTGTATGCTCGTACTTGGTATCAACTCTATGCGCGAACCCTGCTCACATTATAAGTAATAAATAAATACCATTCCAGCAATGAAAAGCATGCCTGTCACTATCTAATCCAAATTACTATTACAGGTATGCAGTTCTACTAAACCACACTGAAATTACTCATTTCCAATCAAAAATAAAATAGTTAGTGCCATCCCCCTTTATACCATCATATCTCTTTACCTTATTCCCTTGACAGCTACCATTCAATTAAGTTAATGCTAATTCTTAATATTTTATAAAAACTCTCACTCATGTTGTACCATACGTACAGCACTCCAGATCACATACCCCTTATGATTTTTAGAAAATTCTTTACAGAATAGGTATAAACCAAGCGCAATATTTTCATGATTTTAACTTACAGCAAGACTTCATATATTTATTTGAAACGTTACTTTCGAGGGCGAGCCTGTAGCTTCCTAAAGAACTACATCTTGCCAGACGGTCTCATATATGGTGCTCTATTACAAAAGTTATCTGCACCATTTCATTTCATATCTACGTAGATTTCATTTCCTTTCAGCACTCTCACATCAAGATAACGTAACCTCAAAAAAACTTTATATTTATCTATCATTTACATTTGAGCGAAAAAATATTTTACGTATACTCATTGTACATGTACTCTTAATACCTATTACCGGAATATCATGGAAGACCCTGTCATAAGAACCAACTTCAAGACCAAGAAGAAGAATAAAATCAGTTCGTCACTATTTCCTTTCTCAAACCTAAAGCTTAAAACTTATACATTTTGTAACCTACTGACTGTAATAAACCAGTTGCAGTCATATTTATCAGTAAAATTGTCGTTATTTTAAACATTCGAAACCAGTCCCACGTTACTTCTTAACATTGCCTGCTTGGCATTTTCGTATTTAAGCTATAATCCTATCAGGTACAGTATAGTCTTATGCAAACGCGTTTTCATGAATGTATAGTTCAAATAAATCTTACAGAAAATAACTTGCAACTAACTTTTTTTTTCTACATAAAACACTCTAGTGTCAGTACTTTTCTCCAGAGTAAGTAAATGTTACACAGGAAAAATAAATTATCAACCCAGGAGTCTATTGACTGGTACGTTACGATTTTATTTCAGTCGTGAAGAAAACATACAAAATGATCGTATCTCAATAATATTATTCTACATTCCCCTATGTTGTAGTTATTTTTGAAGTACAGTTTCTGACGTGAATGTTTATTCTTTGTTTATTCGCATATACAGCACTACAGTTATCACATGAGTAAGTCTTGTAGGCGATACCAAACTTGCAGTTGCTTTCTTCGTGTATGCGTAGAGCACAGAAACTAGAGAACAGTTTACCGCAGTACTTGCATTCATACCCCGATGAACGAGAAACTTTTCCTTTGCATGTTTTCCTGTGTCTAGTCAGGGTATCATTGCGAGTAACCACTTCATCACAGTTAACACACAGGTAAGTCTTGTACGATGCACTATACATACAATGACTTTGTTCATGACGACGAGCATTCGAGTGTGTACTAAATGAATTCCCACAGTAGCAACACTGTTTCAGAGAAGTATGCACATGATTTCCAGAGAACACTTCCGGCTGAATGGTGGCCACTGATACAGATGGCTTGTCTTCGATCTCCGAT
>PNEQ01032756.1:0-12437 GCA_003012365.1 Medauroidea extradentata
GAGAGTACCTTCCGTCCGTCAGTCTGTTTTGCTAGTTGGAGCAAGCTCGACTGAACGGAAGGTGGGGAAGTTGTGCGGAACTGAACTGAACGGACGCGGTGCGTGGCATGCCATCTGTTTACATATAAAGCAACCTATCAGTCGAAGACTGGACTGAACTGAACGGAACTGAACGGATCCAGTGTGCTCGCTGCTTAATAATTGCTGCACGAAGTGGGAAGGAAACTGTTGACCGGCGGTCAAGGTCGGCTGACAGTAGCGTGTCTTGCACGTCGACGTAGTCACGCGTCCGCCCGCTAGATGTCGCCACCGCTCATGTGCACGGTGGGAGCAAGGATAGAGTTTTACATGCTAAACTAAATTCCGTGTAGCTCTGTCGCCCTTTGAGATATCGCTTTCGGATGGAAACCATTTTCTACATTGATAAGAGAAGAATACTGCGACGTAAACGAAAATGAGAAAATAATTTTATGAATACAGGGTTTCGAGTGTTTAATCGGCGTGAAAACACTTATTTGCTCATAGTTTTCAGGGTATTGATATAACTTGCTAAAAGATTCCGTAGCAGTGTGGGCCGTATCGTACTGAACAAAAAAGTCAGTTGGTGGCATATATGTAGTGACTGAGATATTTATGAATATACTTTAACCTGCAACACCGTATCCTTGCTGCCGCCAGAGCTCTGAGGTAGGCAGAAGCCTTAATTTATTTATTTTAGTGCCCTCCGTTGGATCCCTAATTAGAGTTATGGAGTGTGCCAATGTTTTTACAGTACACATCATTAAAGATAAAACAAATAATTGAAGGTTTGTCAAAGTTCAGGAAACACATTTACATCATTTTACAATTACACATAAGATAGGCTACCTTGCAGTCATTAATACTTCAAAGATCTGGTAAGTTCCTGTAACATATTAAATACAAAATTATATACATACATCCATGATACAACAAAATACATTACTCACATGTACTTGAGCCTACTTACTGTACATAAACCAAAAAAATGTAATCATTGCATTTACATAATTTTGATTCCTATATGAGCAGCTATAATTTGTAGGCCTATAAATTTGGTCTAAATCACCTTCTTCTACCGTGGTCTAATTACATAGATTTATTAATTCACTTCGCACAGTTTACATTTACATGCTCGAAGTATTAATTGATTCAGTATTTCGTTTGAATTATCGCTATGGTCGGTTACATAAACCAGTGCCTCGTAAATATATTAGGACATAAAAGAGGAAGTCTTTTCAGTTTTATTAAACAGTGGCCTGCAAGAATCATATTTTTTTTGCAGAGTATTCTTATTGCCTTTTTTTTTTTTTTGCAGTAGAGAAATCTTTCTACTGTCTACACCATAATAGAATGGAAGTTGGAAAAATATAGACTCCTTAATATTTTGTCAGACAATAATAATGATAAATACCTTAATGTAAAGATTGCTGCACTTAATTTTTTGGCTACGTCAGTTACATGTTTTTTCCAGTTTAAATTATTGTCTATATATAAACATAGAAATTTTGTAGATATTGCATTATTTATCAAGATGTTGTCATATTTTATTAGAGATTCCATATGCCCATGTCTAATTCTGCCTGCTGAAAAATCAACACAATTAGTTTTTTCATAGTTTAAAGTTAGTTTGTTAGCTATAAACCATTCATTAATCTTTGAAAAAATAGTCTTTCCTTTCCGTTAACTGTTCATGAGTTTTCATATTTATTAGAATGCTAGTGTGATCGGCATAGAGCAGTGTTCCTGATTCTGGTTCCAGATTGAGCAGAAAATTGTTAATAAAAATGAGAAATAATAATTGCGCAAGAATAGAGCCTTGAGGGACTCCATGTTGTATGTATTCTGGTAGTGCTGTAACGTGATTGGATGTTGTATGATCTTCTATTACTACTTGCTACTATTTACATTGTGTCTAGTAGTAAACAATTAGTATATTCGCTGTATTTGTTGTACCATAATGGAGATTTTTTTTTTGTGAGTAGATTGTGATTTACACAGTCAAATGCCTTCAACAAATTGCAGAATAATCCTAATGTATGTTCTTTACTGTTCCGAGCATTTAATATGGTTGATGTTGGTTTGAACGATGTATATTTAGTGTACAGATTTTTCCTTTCTCTAAAATTTTATAATATTTCTTATAGTAGTTTTTACAGTTCTCACCTAAACATGCTCTACTTTTTGAGATATAATTCTTTCTTTGTTGTACACGAGATTCTTATACCTTTTCTAAGCCAAGTGTTTGCAGTATTCTTATTATTCTCAACAGACACGTATTTAAGAGGAAATTTTCTTTTTCGAAAAGTTGAGTGAAAGTAGCGTGAAACGTGTTAAATTTATCGTTTGGATTACTACAGCTACATAGGCCTACATGACTCCAATTTTGTGCAGCTATGTCTCGTTTAAAAATTTTTATATTCTTGTCGTTAGTAAGCCTAACCTTCTTTAAATGGTTAATTTGTTTTGGTATTGCTGTACCAGGGGCATCATTTGGTGCTACAGGGGGGGGGGGGGCAAATGCCCCCCCTGGATTTAGAATTTTATGTGTATAAATATATTTTTTTGTATTTTTAAATGTAAATAATGCTAACTTAAGGACATAAAACTGAAGTTGTATTATTAAAGTATCTAATTTATACATGCTTCATTAATAAAAAAGATGCAACAAGGTCACTGTCGCCAGAAAACAAAATCTTGCCCCCCCCCCCCCCAGAAAAATCTAAATGACGCCCTTGTGCTGTACTATAAGTGTATAGAGTAAGTGTATTGAGTAATTATTTGACCAACATGTTCAGATAGGGCATTTATGAACGGAAGGGCGGTGAGGATGTTAAATTATACCTATAGCTGTTGAAGAATTGTTGCAGATAGGAGTTGGAAAGACTACAGTCTGTACCAGATTAAAAGTTAATAGTGAAACCAGTTGTTCTTAAGATTTACTTCCACATAAAAAGTCAATATTTAAATCTCTGCACAGTAAGATTTTTGATGACCTAGTATACAACTTCAGAAGTACATTCTCATACATTCTCAACTATTATAATAAATCTTTTAATGTCACCTGATGGAGCTTTATAGATGGCAATTATTGTGTGTTTAGTATTACAGATTATTACAGAACAAAAACAACACTCAAAATCTTTTTTAATGTGTACTGTTGATACATGTATAGGAGAAAAGACTATTTATCTGCTATATAGATACTCACACCTCTCATCATATACGTACTTGGAACTACAAAAATATGAGCCTAATTTGAAACCTTGAATGGAAAGTTGAGCGATTTAATTTTCTTTCAAGTGGCGCTCAGTAAAACGTAACACATGGATGTTCCTATTTTTATTCCTTCTAAAATTTGTTTTGTTAAGAGTTATTTCTAATTCAGCAACTTTATTTACTAGGCCTCTAATGTTTTGATGGACTAGAGTTAAGTTGGAAGGTGAAATCATACGGTGTAATTTATTGTAATTTCTGGGAGGGTCATTAGTAATTACTACTGTTAGTAGTGGCTGTAGGAATGTAGTAAGTATCAGATTCACAAATTTTTTCCACTAGTTCAACTTTTCCTTTGTAGTTGAGAGTTAGATGCAGGCCATGTTTGGTATGGTGGTTCCTCTGAAAACTGGCAATGTCAACTACTCTTAACATTTTTAACTCTTTGCGCGTCTTTTTAAGTTTATCATTTGCAGATTTAATTTCACTGTTTATGCATGAGTCAGGTGAAAGATCATGTCTCATAGGTATATGTACTAGAACAACATTTGTATTTGATAGGTTAATAAGAGCCTTTTTTGTTACACTCAAAAATTTAAAAGTTTCACTTATAGATATTTCATTTGTGCCCCTTCCTAGTATTACATAATTTTTTGATTTAACTCGTTTGACACAGCTTGAAGAATTCCACTGCTTGATCTCAAAATTGGCTGTAGTGGGGCACTGGAAAAATGTGGCTTGTTACCTGTCGATCTTTAGTGCATTTTTCAGAAATAAGGTTTGTTAGATTTTTGCCATGACTATTTGCCAGAATGACTATTTTGCCATCTACCACAACCTGTTCCTGCTGTGTACGTTTACCTGTTTTGGTTGGTTGGCCTGACTGTCGTATGATTTTTCTGGGGCCGTTGCTGTCCCTGCTGATTATTCTGGTGCTGCTGTGGAGGTTGATATCTAGGCTGGTGCTGTTGATACCTCTGCTGCTGTTGTTGAAGTTGTAACTGCTGCTGCTGCTGCTGTGGTGTACGAAAATGTGGCTGATGATGTGGTTTAAATTCTAGCTGCTGCTGGTATTTTTGAAGTATCAGCTGTTGTTGCTGCCTCAGCTGCCTCAGCTGCTGTGGTTGAAATTGACAATCGATAACTTCAAAGTCGTTCAGTAAAACTTCGTGCTGAGTGATAATTTGTTATATGGTAATGACAACAGTAATTATTATTGCAAATGTAGTTTTATTCAAATTTGCAGAAAAGTACATTTGCACCACACCAGACTTTTCTATAAACACACCTCGCTAATGGTAGATTAGATGGTACCTTGCTGTATTTTTGTGCATAACAAATTAATTTTCATGAAATGCCAGTCATGACGGATCATGTTTTACAACATTAGCAGAACATTGTACCATCTTACATCGTGGGCAGGGTCACACACAGAAAACTTTCTCATAGGGGGTCCAAACCTCAAGACTCAAGAGTCAGTTTCATAAAGGCTTTATTACTAGGTTACATTATACTATGAGACATACATTTTTTTTTCGGATATATGGTAGTCTTGAATAAAGAAATTTACGTGTGATAAATGCAAAATAGTAAGTATCCGCATGGAACTTCATCAATATTTACTCACAGTTGACGAACATGAGAATTAAAAATAGTATAAAAGCGTCCCACAGTCGCCCCACATGTTAGAAATCACCCCCTGTTCAAGGTAACCATGACTTTCTAATACACCAATGAATTTGGAAATGTTGTAGAGTAACACTGATCCCCCCTCCTCACCATTAAAGCAATAAAGCATTGGTCTGGGTGCCATTTCCCAGGAAAATTTGGATTTTAATGTGCAAAATGTTGTTAACTAAGCAGTTCCCGTAAGGTAAGGTAGTCAGATTCCATTTCCCTATTATATCTAGTATATCTAATGTAATTTCAAACATTGGGTGGTAGGGGGGTGCCGCCTCCTCTCCCCGTTGAATGCAGCCCTGATTGTGTGGAATGTGGAGGGGGGTAGGTGAAGGCCCTAAAAATGTAGGTCTTAAATAAATATATTATTTTTATATGAAAAGTATGCCTAGTAAAGTCTATGGGAGAAGGGGTTTAGTCTTCTCCACAATACTGTGTTCGGTACATCAATAAATACTGCGTCAGACCTGATCCGAACATTATAGTCTCCAAGTAATAGAATTGAAGCATATTTAGTTAATTTTTGCTTGCTCTTACTGCAAGTTTTTTTACTTGTTACTGATTAGTTTTGGTTGATATCACGCTGTAACCCAAACAGTTTAGTAGGACGTTTCAGCTCGTAAAATAATCCCGAGTTCATTCTTTGCAGTGAAGAATGCTTTTTTTACATTGAAAATGGAAGCATCGTCATAACGTGTACTATTAAATGGTTCTCTGTCTACATGCATTGGCATTTTACATTAGGTACTTAGTGCACACTCGTTTACAAAACCTTCTGTGACAACTGATATTATTATATTTAGTCCTTTCAAACAAACTTTATAAATAGTTTCAGTGGTGAAAACATTTTATTTGGAGTTCCCAAAAAATGTATTTTTTGCCCTTCCCACCTTGAAGATCAGTTTTTGCACAATACTTAAGTGAATTGATTTTATATGTATCTTTTTAGTCATTTGTCAACAAAACTATTAATTAAGTATGTTTACAAAATTACCCTTCCCATGTTCGTACACACTGCACCAGCACATGCTTTTCTTGTGTAAATGTTAAGAGTTAGAAAACATTTTTTGTACTATTTCCTAGGCTTTCAGTAGAGAGAGGATTAGAAGGGTTCAGTATTAGAACACAGTGCTTGTTAAACAGTATTTGGACAGATCATTCCATTGTTGATCTTTTTCAGCAGAATATTGTGTGTATGTGTTTGTATGTAAATGAGATAGACAAACTGAAAGGTCCTACAGTTTTTAACTATTTGAAACAGCACAGTCAAACACTTGCAACAACAAATCATATTGTTTGCTGAAACATGTATCTTGTTTCATACATGCATTTTTGTCACTTAAATGATTGTTTAATATTCATAAATGTCAAGTATCTGGAAGTATGACCACAAAATATTATGAATACTTTTTTGTGCCATGCATGTATGATTGAGGTTATTTAGTAAATTTTTATGTTGGAAACAGCTTGCGATGTCGGACGAGTCAGTTTAGGATTGGTAAACTTATTTTATTTTCAAGCATGTTTAAGAAAGACTTGGCACAGTAAAATATGCACGTGGATGTTGAAATATGACAAAACAATTTCTAGCATTTAAATATTAAAAAATTAGGCTGCTGTCACACTAGAGGTCTTAAACTTGTTCAGTTAAATATATTCAGCAGCAATGTTTGATCATGTTTAAAGCTAAAAATGTTTGCGAGGTTACACGACTATACAGAATAAACTCAATGAACTTTCTAACCTCAACAAACTTGGAATCTGAACTGCACCATATTTAATAATTATCACATCTACGCTCAACAATAGCATCTGAGCATACCTTTTAATGTGGAATATATAGCAAAACACAAGGAACATAATTTTACACACAGAATTTGGGTGTGTTGTTTCCGATTTAAATTTTGGTCAGTGATTACATCTAATAGCTACGGTTTATTGGTTTCTGCAAGAGTATCTCGGTGCACTGTAATTTAAAAATCTGCAAACTGCTCAAATGGATACATACGGGTGTTTTTATACGAGAACAACATAAATTTTGATTTAGATACATTCGGCAACAACTTATTTGTGAGAAACCATGATTCAATTCCAGAACAGCAGTTTTTACATTCTGATAGAACTGGTTTATATTGTTTTGTGTTATAAGTGATGTATCACCTGCAAACATTAATCATTGTAAGATAACCATAAAGGGAAGTACGGTAATTGGTGTAAACTGTTAATAATATGTGACCCAAAATTGACCCTTGGGAACACCAACAGTCACAGTGAAAGATGTGAAGGTAATGCTATGATTTTTGTAATTGAGTTAGTCTGGTAAACTGGGTACTGTTTTTTAAAATAAGAGCTAAGCATATTGTTTTCTGTATTTTTAATACAATACTTGTACATTTTGTGTAACAGGATGTAATAGTTAACACTGTCTAAAACTTTTGACAAGTTGTCAAAAATACCTGCAACAAATAGTTTGGCGTCTAAAGCATCAATTGCTTTACTAACAAATGTGTACATGTTTTGTAGATTTATTTATTTCATATTTTTAGAAAATGAAACTGGCTACCTGTTATGATATTATTCTCTGTAATAAAATTTATTAGTTAGTTACATATAATTTTTCCAATATTTTATAAAATGCTGTTAGCAAAGCTATAGGTCTATAATTGCTGATATTAAGTTTAGCTCCGTTTTTGTGAAGAGGGTAATTTTTGCTATCTTTAGTCTGTCAGGAAAAGTACCCTCTGACAAGTATAAATTAAAAGTATAAGCAAGCAAGTTTATTATAGTAAACATACTTCATTTTATTTTAGTGGCACTTCATCTGAACCAACAGAATTTTTGTTTTTTAGTGGCCTGCAGCATGAGTGCCAGGGGTTAGATGGTAACTCCAAAATCCTGGTACTGACACCATAAAAAAGCTGATACTTTAAACGAAAACCTGGTACATAGTAAAAAAAAAAATTGCAAGTGTTGACAGGCACTGAAGTACGAAAACATGCCTCAAGTATTTTAAGAGAAAAAATATATTGAAAATGTTTAAAGAATATTCTTAATTAACAGAAAATCAGATGTTCATGTCTACCAAAGCTTGAATGGTACAGTAACTTGCAATAACTACATGTGCAGATTCATGCTCTGAATTCAGAAGTAGTATCTTGTTTAATGATGGATTTTAATACTATCAAATGCAAAATTCTGAAATCCTGGTACTTTTGCATACCAGGACGAAAGTGACTTGGTACATGGTAAGCACCCTAAAAACTGGTACGTGTACCAGGATCCTGGTACTTCTAACATCCCTGCTGAGTGAGTGCAGCAGTGCATCTTTACCTTGAATGCATCTACCTGCAGCATCAGGTCAACAGCCATAGCGAAAGTAATACAAGCATCCGCCGCTAGTAGCGCTGGTACCTAGACGCTTACGTGCTGTGTCATCCATTTTAGTACCACAGTACACCGCCACGCTGTGCTATATTTAGCGAGCGTACGTTCGTCCTCAGTTGTCGCTTCTCAGATCGGTTTTTGTTAATTTACTGTAAACAACCGAAGATATGCGGAGTTCCAGAAAGTACACTGTTTTGGATTTTCGGAAGACGGTATGGTATTTTTTTTTAAACGTCTCCCGTTACTTTTAACAGTGTTTTTACTGTCAGTGATTCTGTTAACGTTTATTATCAAACAACTTTTATTTTATGCAAATTCGCGCCCGCCTTTCATAACTGTGCTTACCTTGCTGTCAAATTTTATATCGGGTGGGCTAAAGAGTAAAGCCAAATATTTGGTAAAATGCTAATGATCACATGAAGTTCGAATTCAGTCGACTTTGCACTTATAAAACCTCCTGTCTCGTAGATTTTTCGTTAAATTTATCAAAGTTCTAACTTTGTGCGTGTGCATGGACTCACGTAGCGCTTCCGGGGTACCTTCTTTTGATAGGAGATAGGCCATGTTTATCAGGGTTCACTGACACATCAAGCTACAGCTCAAAACACTATTTAAAAACGCGAAATTTCGTGGGCAAAATCCCCTGAAGGTTTTGGCGACCATAAATGAAAAATATAAAAAAAATGCTAAGGGCATGAAAAAAAGTGTGTAAGCCGTGTCCGAATCTGCTAGAAGTCTGCCATTTGGGTTCCACATGACCAATACTACTTACTTTACATTTTATTGTCGAAGAACTGATAAGCCATAGACAATGTCAAATAATTACATTAATAAAAGAGAATAAATCATATAACATAATACAAAATACAGATCAGTTAAGAATACTTATTCTCATAAAACTCAACTACCATTGACCACAAGTCACTCGTACAATTTGCAATTATATAGTCATAAATAACATTAAACATAATCATTAATAAAATACATCAAATGACACAAAACAACAATACAGATAACTCATTAAGGACACACTCATAAAACTCATCAATAGAATAAAAAGGGTTGGCCATAAACCATTCATATAATTTACTTTTCAACATATTTAGTGGCATATGCTGAAAGTCAAGAAGTGAAAGGTTAAAAATTTTTTTCCTAGTCATTTATAGCTATTGGATACCTTTTTAAGTCTACAGTATGGTATATTTATACGTCTACAATTTCTTGTGTTGTGCCCATGTACATCTTGTCGGTATTGTACATCCAAAAGATTATTTTTTGTAGGCCTATAACATAATGATGTATAAATATATAAATTAATTAGTCATAATTTTTTGCTTAATAAAAAGTGGTTTACAATGTGCTAACTTATCTGAATCCATGTTAATATTCTTACTACTTTTTTGTAATACAAGTACTTCTTTTACATATATACTATTTCCCCACAGTAGTATACCATTCGAAATTATACTATGAAAAAACATAGTTAAGTGAAACATGATTTCTTAAATTTCGTAGTAAATATATGACTCTAGAGAGTCTTACTGTAATATAATTTATGTGTGGTAGCCAACATAATTTACTATCTACGATAATACCTAAGAATTTATGACTGGTGTTGTTACCATCTGGCATTTCTCTTAAACTACATAGCATATTTTTGGTTTTATTTTCATTAAGGAGAAAACCATTGACTTTAAACCATTTATCTGCTTCTATTAAGGTGTTTTTTGCAGTTACTAAAAGCTATTGTAAATCAGGACTAATATTTATGAAAGTACTATCATCAGCATACATTATAGAATGGGCGTCTACTAACATTGGTGGGTCATTCCATGTGAAATCAGCAAATTTTTAATTTTTTGGTTGCTTGACTATTTTGTATTATTTTTATAATTTAACTACGGTTACTATCATGTTCCAATAGGTGAAAACCATTTTCATTAAAATTTTATCTCTCACCGTATTGGATATAGGCCCTTTTATGCGGTGGCCCGCGCAGCAAAATCAGCTGTTGCAGCCATCTACAAAATAATCAATATTTAATTTCCCATTAAAGTTAATGTAATTTCAGTTTCTACCAACTTGCAGATACGGGTTCACGCTTTCTTGTGATTACTATAAACACAACTTTCTTACATACTAAACTTTTATCACAAGGGCTTAAATTTTGGGTTTTAGAAGCTTAAAAAAGACATTTTTAACACCTTGTAACTCAAAAAGGGCTATAAACCATACACTTATATATTTTTTTATTAACACCCTGGGTACCCCTCTTTGACCTCATGCATTAAAACCACCGTGTTTTTTGACCCTAGCAGTTATATATAAAAATAAAATATTTTCAAAAATTGCCAACTTTCCAGTCATATAAACTGAAAAGGGCTGAACGGAAAATTGTTTTGCTTTGCAGGTATTAACTCCTGTTGGTATGTAACCAATCCCCACAGAAAAAGTTTTGTGGTTCAAACTGGTTCAAAAGTTATGGATACTCAAATATCTTCAAAAATCACTTCAGGCTTTCAGAAGTTTAAAAATAACCATTACTTATATCGTGTGTCGTACAAAGGTCTTTAAACATCAAACATTTGCATGTTTTGTATTAGTAGCTTGAGAAATAGTCTTTCACCTTGCACACTTAATTTATCATTATTTTACACACTTTATGAGAAAAAAAAAATTCTCAAAATTGAAACACTTGCAGTTATCAAAAAAAGTTATACATTTTTTAATTTGTTAAGTTCAAAATGTAACTTATTAATCAATCTAAATTCAGTATCATGCTGAAAAGTGACAGCTCATAACTTGTAATCATCCCAAAATTACTTAGAAACCAAACTTAAATTATTCAAGAATTACTTATTGAAATGTTAGTTGCAATGAAGTTATTACTTAACCAAGCAAAACAGGAAATAAATAATAAAATTAATTAAATTATTTAACCTACCCTACTTTTATGTTTATTCCTTAGTCTACCATGGTACTTATTTCGTATGATTTTTTCATTTTTGAGATGAGTGTTCATTTTCATTGATAGGTAGGTGTTTTTTTCTTGGGAAATATTATACACTCTACCAGTGGCAGTTGAAAACTCAATAGGTGTTAAAATATCCAGAATGTTTTTCTTTTCCACCCACACAACATCCTTTTCTTCAAGTTTGAAGGTGGTAGATGGTCCACTTGGATGAAAAAAATACCACTTTAACGTCGTCATGCTCTTCTGAAACCTCTAGCACTTTCGTAATGAACCACTGATCACCATACACACAAGCAATGTAGTCTAGGAGTTTGATCTTTTCTCCACAGTTGATATTTGCAGCACTGGTTATCTTGAACACAAAGTTGGACTGTTCGAAAGTTAAAGAGACTCTACTTATCTTTAAAGTGGTCTGGTCTTGAGGAATGAAGCAGTGATGTTTTCGTGTCTGGGGCACTTGCAAAGCTTCTGAGAATCTTCAATTAAGATTTCTTACCACTTCTTCAACTTCTTCTATAGAAACAAAGACAAAGTGTATGCCCTTTATATTTTCCTTGCAGAACTGGTACATTATCTCTGGTGTTGTGATGTGGTTTGTAGTAGTGCGCTGTAGACTTGCTTTTGCAACTGTTTCACTGTACCCCCTACGCCATCACATGGCCCTTTGCAATGACTTGAAGAAAAAAAGTGCCATTCTGCCTGGAGGCCAAAATCATCTTGATGTTTACATAAATTCACAATGTTTTTCCTGTTTTTGTACTGTTGGGCAGCACCATCTGAGAAATAGATGACTTTCTTGATACTACAGTTGATATCTGACTTTATGATTGGTATCAACTTTTTGTGAAATGCATAAACTGTAGCTGTGTTGTGGTTTAAACAGTCACTAATAAAGCATACACTTCGACAGCAGATATGTCCATCATCTTTGTAATAAATACAAAATGGGTGTAATGTTGCCTGGCCGTTCACCCAGTTATAACTTTGTACCTCGTCTTGTATCACGAATGAGTAGTTTTCTGCAAAGTCGCCAACAACAACACATTCATTAGTTTGTACAGTTTCTTTTTTTATTTTAAAAAACTTTGATTGCATTTTTGCTACATAGTGATGGATTTTCAATGTGGCCATT
The DNA here is from genome assembly GCA_003012365.1 of Medauroidea extradentata. Taxonomy (NCBI): domain Eukaryota; kingdom Metazoa; phylum Arthropoda; class Insecta; order Phasmatodea; family Phasmatidae; genus Medauroidea; species Medauroidea extradentata. Next base: position 12,405 of record PNEQ01032756.1, read on the forward strand.
TTGCTCAAGAGATTTTCTTCGAACTCTTCATAG
>PNEQ01032772.1:0-28534 GCA_003012365.1 Medauroidea extradentata
GAAGTAGGGGGAGGGGCAAGGGAAGGGAGGACACGAGCGGAGCCGAAGGTTGCCGAGACCGGCCGAACACGTCGAAGCGGGACGGAGAAGAGTCACAGACGTCGGACGAGACACCACAGGTCTAATTTAACCACACACTTCTAGGTTATCACTGCATTCACAAGTCGCTGGCCGTAATAATACATTTCAGACAAGGAGTTGTGCTACTCCTAGTTCAAGTGTTCACTGTGTTGGTTGAGATCTGCTCAAGTGGCCAAATGTGACAACTGCTCGGTGTGAGCTTCCAGTTTGTCATTCAACTGCAGTTGACTAGCCTCTAGTTTTGTCTCTAGGTTGTGTTGACTAGCCTCTAGTTTTGTCTCTAGGTTGTTGACTAGCCTCTAGTTTTGTCTCTAGGTTGTGTTGACTAGCCTCAAATTTTGTCTCTAGGCTACGTTGACTAGCCTCTAAACTGGCCCTTAATCTGGTCTCTAGACTACGTTGACTAGCCTCTAATTTTGTCTCCAAATTACTTTGACTAAGGGTGAGATTCCCTATCATCGAGGCTATATCCTCTAGTGTCATTGGTTGTGAGGTGGTGGAGTCTTGGTCAGTGTTCAGATTATTGAAGCCTGGTGGTGGTGACCTTGAAACAGGAGGGGCACTCAGTATCTCCTCTACACTAGTCTCTAAGACATTATCTCCTGCCCCTCCTACAGACGGATCACACTCTGACATTTCAGGGAACTCCATTAAATCTACTCCCTCTCGGAGTAGTCTACGTTCCTCCGCAATAGAACTGCGCAAGAAGTATGACTTATTCTCACCTTCCATTTTTTTATAGACTGTACAAAATCTTGGACACAATTAAGAATAAGGATAACAGACCTGTTATTCGTGCTACCACGTTGGGCTGACACTGTGACGAATCATACACGAATACTTAATAGTAGTAATAATAGTGTGCTTTACTTACTGTGTATATGGTGTACTGTGCTGAAGAAATATATTTATTAAAGTGACTAAGTTTCAAGGTAGTGTAGGTGTATAGGTAGTGACACCTGAATATCCACATGTACAGAACACACAAGACAATTCAAACACAATTATGATTTCAAAAACGATGTAATTGACTATTAGAAAAAGGTTTGATCGCATGAGAGGAAACTGACTGAAATTTAAAATTAAAACATAGCATTCAAAATTACACAGTTCTGAAATCGTGTTCTGAAGCTAAAATTATTAGTTACCAATAAAACAGTAGCACTCCAAATGATTAAAATTTATACTCAGGGTTCAAATATCAGTTCAAATTAACTGTCTCAAATAATAACTCGGCTGCTCAAATATAAAGATTAATTCTCCCAGGACTTCTGGGTACAGGTATAAAGTTATTCTTAATAAAAAAAAAGTCCAAATCAAGAAATAAATAGTTTAAGTTCTAGAAAAGTTCAACTTAATCATCCTTACAACACTTATAGTAAGTAGTTTGAAACCAAATTATTTGCCATAATATAGGAAATTTTGGGTGACAAAGAAATGCCGTATTTACGCGTGTATAACACCCCTATTTTTTACTAAAAACCAACGTCAATAAATGAGGAGGCTGTTATACACGAGACAATCTGAATAAAAAATTTTTGTATCTAAAAGATGTTGTTATAGCCTACTACAATAACTCAGAGAATGAACACTTATGAATAACGCGTTGAACGATCCCTTTAAAATAAATTTTTTAAATAAACAAAATTCAGTACATAACCCAAACATAACCGGTACTCATGTCGTAAACAAATATGGCGGCCGCCATGTTCCTTTTCAGTCGTTGTTTATTTAGGCAATTTGCCTATAGGTCATTCGGGATAAAGTGAGCACTAAATATTTAACCTTTGAAAATATCACTAGCCGTTGCTGCATACAATTTAGCATTAACTCTAGTCGCTTTACTGCTTGTATGGCTGGCAGCGAAATTACGCAACATAGTTCCGCGTATTTTCTTATTTAAATACAACAAAGTTGAGATAACAGCAACCGAAATCTACACTGTTGTTTTTAATATAATTAATAAAGTTTTATTAAACAAACTGTATGGGTTTACACTGACTGTACCATTTATCTTACACGCGTAAACATCAAGTGACGTGTCCAGAGAGGTTAGAAATTTCCCATCGTTAGCCGTTACGAGCGCAAAGATATGAAGTGCCTGAAAATAGAACTTAAGCAGGGCTTTTTTGAGTGCTCACTTTATTCCGAACCGCCTATATTCATTTATTCAGATCCTCCATTGGAATTGGATAGTGAGCACTCACAGAACCGAAGTGAACAGAAAAATTGGAAAACAATGAGTTATAGTGCCTACATAATTACATTTGTGTTGATAAAATCACAACTCCCTCTCACCACGCATTTGCATTGTGTACTGGCGGTAAACTTTCTTGAAACAGTTCTTTCACAGTTCTCTTCTGCATATCACACGTCTTGTAATTCAAATGCTGCGGTGTAACTATTCCGTATTTTCATCGCTTTTTTATTATGGCCACATGTTTCGCAGCTTTCTGCCATACAAACAACACGTCGACGTCATGAGTTCCGACCAAAGAATATCTTCGCGGCAGATATTCCACTCTGCAATACGCTCCCATGCAACGGCCGCAACTGCTGAAGAGTATGTAGCGAAGACACACCACTTGTACACTAAGACACGTTTTTCCTTCTGAAAATGTTTTTGGTAAAATATTATGTACTTTAAAATGTTAACTTGGATGACTATTATCTTCTGCGACGTTCAATGGTCGACATTATTGGCTAGAAAGGAGTTTTTTTCCCTGGGGCTGTTATACACGAATAGTTTATATTTTTAATTTATGAAAGTCAAAATTGGGGAGGGTGTTATACACGGGCGGGTGTTATATTCGCGTAAATACGGTGTTCTAACTTTCACTTAGCTAGCCAAAATGGCTTATAATACCATCCTCTTCATTCTTGATGTTCACTATTAAATTACTATTGTAATTCCTATCGCTCGACCCTCTTCTTTCACAGTCGGCGAGCCTACAATAATTACTACCTTTGGTGGCACTATCTCAAATCATATCCTTATATACTATACTATTCATAGTCTCCAATCCTTAATTAAAATAGTGAAAACGTGTTATGTATCGCAGGTAAACAAAAATACAGTGAAATTATTACTCAAATATTAACAAAATAACAATCAGCAATTAAAAATTATTACATTTACTGTAATTACAACTCTGGATAAAATCATTCAATATTAATTAGTGACTCGTTCTCGGCATAGAATCGCCATGTTGTCATATTAAATAAATTACGTCGGGGCTTCTAAAAATACGGTAAAATATTACAAATATGCTACTCTTAAAACACACAATATAGCACAAAAATACGTTTTCAATGGTTAAAATACATTTCTGTAACTTTTAAAATAAATTAAAATTACAGTTAATCCATTTACTATAATATTCATACTGCATATGTCACACTGAGGCATGTTTCTATGCTTCAAACACAAAAAATAGTCACAGGTGGTTAGTTACCTCTCTTAAGGCGATTGGTGCATAAGATATGTTTTATTTTTCAAGTTGTTAAGTATTACAAATATACTTTACTAACACATTTTTCAGGTATGTTATGCAAATTTAAAAAATAATAATTTGAGTTATGAGCTGGAGAATATAATTTTTTATTTCCACTACAAACAGAAAAATAGTAATATTAATATACCTTTCCTTGTGGTTATTTAAGAGCCGGGTAAAAAAAAAAAAAAAAAAAAAAAAAAAAAAAAAAAAAAAAAAAAAAAAAAAAAAAAAAAAAAAAAAAAAAAAAAAAAAAAAAAAAAAAAAAAAAAAAAAAAAAAAAAAAAAAAAAAAAAAAAAAAAAATAAAATAAAATTAACTAGTTCAAGATTTTGTTACCAAATAATAACATTTTTTCACAAAAGCAGTGCACTTATACACATAAATAATAAATAAAAACTAGTAACAAAAATACTACTACTTTTGTGCCCTTTCTTAACAACTAATCACTTGAGCAATTATTGCTCTTTCTTGACTATGAATAAATTTATAGGGCCGTCGACAGTGTCCGCGTTCCTTCATTTCCTCACCAATCATAACATGCGCTAAGGGCTAGTAATGTGACCATGTGCTTTCAGGATGAATGCTACATCTGCTATGCTGCGTGCGCATTGACTGTCCCTCTGCTACCCTTGCCACCTCACTTATGCGCGGCAACCTCAGATTTTCGACCCTACAGTACATTCTTATATTAGCACTTGACTTGCGAGGCCTTTATTGTGACGACGCTGCCTCCATGTACTCAATTATCACTCATAATGCAAGGCACTTTGCACAATTTAGGCTTAGTATAAGAATTATTTTACTGAAAATTGTACTTTCATACGTCACTAACTTGAGGTACCAGGTGGCGTAGCTCAACCACAGATCCTGAGAACACGTCAAACTTGGGTACTACCACACACGTACAGCCCATATAAAGCCAGGATGAAGCCCGTGACATATGTCTCTGTCATAGCTACCATAGCTGTTACACTAGGGCAACAAAGGGCATCACCGGTACACTACACATTAACGCCAGGGTTTCTCCAAACTGAGAGTAAACTTTATCACTGTGAGTTATATTATTGTATTATGTGGCAAATAAACCTTTTATATTGTGGTTTCAAAAATGTACGGGTGAATATTTTTTCTTTTTACTTGGAACTAAGCAAGATTAGTTTGTTGAGAAGTCATAAATTAAAAAAGTTAGTCTACTGACAGTAAATATTGAGTGGGATACACTTCAATAAAATAAAAATAAAAATAAATAATAAAAAAAATAAAACCATTGCCCTTAAAATGAGTGATAACCTCAAAAATTCATAAGTCTTGAAAATAAGATGGCCCCCAAGTTTTGGTGAAGTACAAATTGGAATAAAATATAGTCTTATTATTTTTGGGTAAACAAAGCATTTTTACATCTTGAAGTAAAGGAAAGACATGGTAATGAATTGAGTGATCAATGCATGACAGCAATTAAGTGGAATTTATAGCTAACAAAGATTTCAATATAAGAATACTGTTTGTATTAAATTACACAAAAAAATTAATATTGCCATAGATAATATTAATGTATTTTACGTACCAGAAAAAAGTTGCAATCAGCAGTCCAATGCCTATACAATCAACAAATACCACGTACAAAAGGAATTTGATGAATCCCACGAACCCGAGCTTAAGAACAAAGGCAAAACCTATTGAAGACCCTGAAAAAAATCATAATGTAGTATTCCAATCATATTTACAGTACATAACAAAACAATAATTACAAAATAATTGTCAAATTACTCACCACACAGCCATGCACTAAGAAGAACAAGGAATGCTGGATCATCCCTTGCAAACTGAGCTTTTGTTTCTGAAACCAAAACTCCCCATTAGAAGAATGTTTTAGAGTTTCATACAGCAATACTGAACTCTACACAAAACTACAAAGTTAGTTACAAAAAGGTCTATAGAAGTACATTTTTATTATTTTTCTAACTGTATAAATACAGGAAATTGAAACATACTACAAATTAATTTTATTGTTTCAGATTCGGTTGAGAATAATAAATTTTTGAATATAAGGTAAACTGAATGAAGTTCGCATTCATCCAAAAAGTGAACCTACCGAGCTAACAGCTTGAATACATTTAGCCAAACTTGGCTCTTACAGATTGGTGATTTGAGCGCTCTGGTTGCGCGAGTCGTAAAGATAATGTAAGTTAACAAATTAGTTTTTCTATTGTAAATCAATTTTTCCTACAAGTAACTGTTATGTTTCTTGTGAGCAGTCGTGAGAATTTCAGCCTGCAGTGTTGCTATCTCATGGTGAATTTTGCAAATCCCTGTCCATCACTCAAATTATCGGGCAATACCTTGAACTTACCTGTTGACTAAGCTGTTTGCACAGGTGGGGCGGTAACGTAATAAAACAGCAAAAAGACAGAGAGCAAAACGATGTCGAGATTAAGGGTTCATACAGCAACATACAATTAAAATTCAAGGACTATCTACTAATTTTTCAAGGACCGATGTAAATTACATTTGATACTCAAAATTTTTTATTCAAATATTTAAGGTTTTATTTGCAAAGTTTCTATTTTCTCTCTCTCTCTTAAGAACTGATAAAGTTTGCCTATGATATATAAACCAGAAATTAGCTTTGATTCAAGAAAAAATTGTGGGAGACATTCCGCTCTACAGCATGCATTGCAAGATATGCCTCTCACATGACTCATAATTTATTTTTTGTACTCGCGTAAATACGGCATTCCGCATAGGAGATTTTTTCTTTTAAAACTCTTTAGTTTCTTTTTTGCACTATTCTCTTTCAAAAAAGCTTTGCCATGAAACTCTATAACAGATTCAGGGTACTACTTGCAATGAACATATTCAAAAGTAACACTACGAATAACAAAACATGCTGTGGGATGCCAGAAAGTGTATTAATTACACAGACACTGCACAATGTCCGTTATTGTACAGTAAATTACATTACAGAAATAATGCATAAACAAAATATTATGGTTTCATATTTCTGAGAAAGAATTTTAGTATCAAGGCCTCACTCTTTAGTTTTGCAGTGGTTTCGAAAATATATTTTTTTAATGCAAATTAATAAATGCATCAAAAATTCATTTTTACAGTTTTAACGCTTATGTATCATAGTTTGTATTTGAATTTTTTTGTTGCAATGCACCAAATAGATTTTTAGATTTTTGCACCTGAAATATCACATATTTTGTTGTGAAAATACGCCAAAATTGGGCAAAATAATTTTTTGCTAGCAAATGGTACATCATTTAAAAAAAAATGCTCTGCCAAAATTTTGTATTGTATGACCATACACAGTCTCAAATGTTTTCAAAGCATTTGGTTAAAAAATATTAGCGTTATTATTTGCAACTGTTTGAAAAAAATTAAAGGCTTAAGAAACTAGCTGGAATATTATGTTACCCAAAAATTCAAGGACCTTTAAAGGATTGGATAAAATCAAGGATTTTTGAAGGCCTTTTTAAGGACATGGTCCAAGTTCCAGGACTTTCCAGGACCGTAAGAATGCTGGAGATTTGATTGAAACTTTTAACTTAAAAGTCAATATTTTAAGATAACTGTTCATACAGTACAAAATATGTTGAAACAATCATTGTATACATAAACTGTACTTTTGACCACGCAGTCACATGTTACTGTACTAAATATTGAATTTAGAGTCAATAAGGTGACTTAAGGAAAACACCTGCTTAAAAATGCATTACTTGTACAAAACAGTTTTATTATAAACATCTAGTGGGATTTTTGAAATAACAGGTATTAATAATCAAATAAAAATTTGTTAGAACACTTAGAAATAGAAACATATTAAATACAATAATTCATTACAATTTAGTGTAAAAACACTGCGACTGAACACTTGGTTCCCTTGAATGAACATATGATTGCCAATAAATGAACATAAAATAGCCTTGTCAGTTCAAATTAAGTCATGTTAGAGTATATTTAAAGTATTTAAAACTAAACATGTAAGCTGTTGTATCCAGTTTACCCAAGTATGTTACCATTATAATTATAATTACACACAAAACACAGCCAACACAGTCAAAAGGCAATAACATACATTAACTTAACTTTCTTTTACGTCAATGTTGCTAAAATTAGATCTGATTCTGTCTCCTGTGCTTTCAACTAGTGGCTGTGGTAAAACTACAAGAACATTGCTTAAAGTTATGTGAGAAACATCATTATCATTAACACTTAAAGTTTTTTTATTGTCCACCAAATTTAATCCCACAACTTTTATTTATTCTCCCTCTAGCTCCTGTACAACACAAACATATTTGTAACACTGCCCAGAATTCTTCTTTAATCTGGACAGAAATTTTACCAAAATGTACGTCCGAGGGATAATACATTCTCTTTTAGGGTCATTATACAACCCTTGTTGTTTATCTTCTTTTTCAGTCATTTTAACAGAAGGCCTAGGCCTTGATAAATTGTCTTCTAGGTCCATGGCTACAGTTTTCTTTCTTTTATCCCTATTTACCAGTTTGTCATCCATTATTGCACTTTGTCATTTCACTCTGTTCTCATTATTTTCTTGCTTGACTTTCTCTTTCACCTTTCTTTCCTCTTCTTTCTTAACCTGTATTGCACACCATTGTTTTGAAGATGTACGGTAGCATAAATTAGTTTTTCCTTGTCATTATTTATACATATTTTCTTTCTCACTTAACCTATCCCGTGGCCAAAGCAAATGCTGTTCCCACAAACCAGTTTCTTTGTCAACTGTCTTCCTAACTTCACATCTCATCAGACTCTCTATGTCTCTTTAGTTGATTATGTCATTATTTCCACTTCTAACTTTGTTCCCATCTTGAACAATACACTGTGACTGCTTTACAACTTCTACAAACAGTGTGTTCATGACTTCTTCCACAGTGTTTCTTTTCATACATAATTTCATTAGCTTTAGATCCACAGATATTACCTTCTGTTTGTTGGCCTACAGTTTCTTTTCTACAACCTTCATAACAATGCATTATGGTTTCTTCATGCAAAAACTCAGGAACGTACAAATCTTCTCGGATCTCGGTTACTACGTCATTAGAATTTTTTTTCCCCATTTCTGTAACCTTCTTCATTGTATTACATCACCGATTCTTCTTCATTAACTTCCATAATGTTCAAATTTTCTCTAGCTCCATCTGTAATATTTATTTAAGTCATTAACAGGCCTGACATCTAATACTATACCATCAATTTCTATAGGGAGGGAATCTATGACCAGCAAGTCTATCCCTGCAATATTGTTGTTAATACTGAACTCTACACAAAAGTTATAAAAAGGTCTACAAAAGTACATTTTTATTATTTTTCTAACTATAGAAATACACTAAACCTACTGCAAATTTAATTAATGATGCATTATTTCTGGGGGTGGTTTATTTAATGAGTATATGGCAATTAAATTAGTCTCTTTAAAAAAATTACTTTTAATAGCTTACAAACATTCTCAAACAAACATGGGAAAAATATCACAAGTACATTAAGAACAAAAAAATTACTAGGTAGAGTTAAACCACACTTGTTCTAATGAGCAGAGAAACATGTGAGAAAATTACTTTGTTTATTCGTTTCAAGTAATTTTTGCTTAGTGAGGACTTAAAGATATACTTCAATTAAATTCCAATTCATGCTTGAATGACGAGCTAAGCACACCATTATACACGTGCACCCTCTTTCCAGAGCTTAAAAGTGATGATAAATAGGCTACACATTTGTAATTTTTAAATGTGGAAACTGAAAGTAATCCTCTACATATATAACTGTCTACTTCACTTCCAAGTTGAAACTATTCCACCTAAAGTAATCTCGCTACCATAATGCCTTTTAATTTCGTAAACAACATTAAGCATTTCAGTATTTTTTATAAAAAAAAATTAAGTTAAGTTATCTTGTATTACGAACAGTTTGAAGGACTTACGTTTTCGTGACTGGAAAATTCTATAAACTTTTTGTGGTGATGTGAAAAGGTACCACATCTGCCAAAATGCAAATTCGAAGTCCATTTGCTGAAACTTGATAAGGCGTCGCAAATATTTGTAACGTTTTGCAGCCGCTGACATACAATCCATTCTGAAAAACAATGCAATAGTGCATCGAATACAAAGTCAACCAATACAAATACTAAATTAATTATATGTCACATAATTTATACGACGGTATTATTTTTAACTGACACACAACTCGGATAGTACTTAAATAACAATTGAAGACACAGTCCAGAAGCAGTAATAATATTGATAAACTACACATTTGCCTTGAGAACAGAAAAAATCAGCAGCATGCTGTCGAAAACTGAGATTCCACTCAGAAATACAATTATCCACTTATTTTGTTAAGTATACTGCACCTACTGAAAATGAAGAAGCTGACATTCAAGTTACACACTTAACAATTGGTTTGATATATTTTCGCAATGGGAGTGAATTATTAAATGGAACATGAGAGCATACACCATTCCAATAATGTGTATGGCAATTATATTCACGTAAACAAACACATAATATCTTGCTACATGACTACTACCTGAAACAAAATAAATTCCCATTGATCTGTGGTTTAAATAAATGAAAAACATACAAACAGTTCACCAAAGAATTATAAACCAGTGAACTGAAATTACTTGTCTCGTATATTAAAGTATTGTGAAACAAATAACTTGGTAGGATTTCGGCTGTAAAACACAAAGAGCAGTACAACTGCACAGCATTAAAAGTTCAGCAAATTTATTGTTTATAAGTTTTGATGTGCTAACCTGTAGGACACTGGCACTGGAAGAGGTGAGCCTGCTCTCAAACTGCTGCTCTGTGAAAAGCTGCGACTAGGGACTGGAGAGCTCTGGTACTTAGAATTCATGGTCGCCTGGAAATAATCAGCAATCACTGATGGCCAACACAACAAAACTAGTGGAATAAACTGCAGCAAATATAGCCAACTTCATAACACCAACTAAAATACCTAAATTTGTCAAACGAGCCATATTGTTAGGATGGCCTAGTTAGCTGTTTTTTTTGCAACAAAAATAAGACTACTTCTCCTACAAATGAACTTTTTTTGATAAACACAGAATTTTATGAAACCTGGTCACATAAAAGTCGTATTGATATTTTATAATGGAAGTATGATGCTGAGCTAGGCAACAAGTACAGTGAAGGCCACACTATTTCCGAATGATCCCAGCCTCTTGGCTGGGAGTGACTTATTTACTTCCCATGGCTATGATACACCAGTGCCAAATGTCTGTACCTTAACCGGCCCTTTGGACAAAGGCACGAATACTGCTGACTACAGACCAGCAAGGTCACCTTCCGAACAGCTCACAGTGGCATCAGAAGTATTTGAAATCTGCTACAAAATATAGTCTGTCTAATGAAAGAATTCCACTTTTTGATAGTTGTGTTCACATTCTTTTTTATAGCTGTTGCCATGAAATAAGCAATGTCTGCCTCTGCCACAAGTTATGTTTTACACAAACACACTCAGCTGGCTCTCAAATTGTGCAGTGTTATCAAAATGAAAAACAATTTCTATAGAAATTTATACACATGATAACTCTTCAGAACTGCCAAAAACGGGAACTCTTATGCGAGACAGACTATAAGAAATAAAGAAGACGAACGTTATGAAAAAATGTCGTAACGAAACTTGAAGTTGCTATGCAGACTGATACAAACGAAACTAGTACAGTTTCACGGTTCTAAGTTTTGAACTGTCAACTCAAGCATCTATTACATTAAGTATAAACTGAAGTCACATATTAAACAATGACAAGACATTAGGAACTAGTAATTTTTAAAATGATTTTCAAATTTCAATTGCCGAAAACATTCCTAGCATACTTGTTGATAATTTTTTTGAAGACATGACATGGTACTTAAAGGTTTGCGAAAATAATTCAGCATGTATGGGAGGAATGCAAAGTATGTTAGTGAACGTATACGAGTGGAGAAAAATAAGTTTATAACTTATAAATTCACTAAGAAATATCAGGTAGTTTAAAGTTAATGTTAATGTAACAAGTGTACCTAAGTAGGATCTAGTAATACTAATAAAAAAATTTGGCCAAGTTTGACTGGTGAGGTTTGTATGTAGATGGAAGAAAAACTTGCTTATGGAAGCAATTAGAAAGAAGAAAGGTCTAAATACAAAAGAAGCCAACCGAACTGGACCAAAGATGAACATCTACCTCGGAGATCATCTGACGAATCTTCACGGCAGCCTCGCCAAACAAGCCAGGGACTTAAAGCAGGATGGGAAGATTTAGGCAACATGGGTAATAGAATGCAAGGTCTACATAAAGATCAGGAAAATTATGCATAGCCAGTAATAATAAGTGACAAGCAGTTGAAACAACTGTGTGATATCAGGAAGAGTAAGTGACTCTTCAGCAAGTTAAGTAGGGCCTACACTTCACCATGCAATGTCAAATGACTGTACCACATCAAAACATTACAACTCAATACACACAAACAATAACAATACACTCTATCATAATCATAATGATATTGTTGTCACAGAATCATATAATGAAACACTTTTTGAAGCATTAACATATAAAAGTTCCTGCATAAAACCCAATTTTAGTTTCTATACATGAATGCATGCAGTATGAAAAATAAGTTTGAGGAAATTAAATTACTTATACAGTAATCTAACTTCCCAGACATAGTCATCTCAGAAATATGGTTATCTAAGGATTAAGGCAAATTCTTCAGTATACCAAACTATACTTCATACTGTTCTTTAAAAACAACTGTTACAGGGGGAGAAGTTGGTGTCTATCTAACAGTAAATTTGATTGTGATATGATAAACAAAATACAAAATGAACACAGCATAATACAATTAAAAATTAAAGTTACAACAAAAACAGTATATGTAATATGTGTACATAATCCAGAGTATACAAACCATCAAAATATTCTTAAGGATCAAGAAATGTCAATGATACTTTCAATGGGAAAAAACTGCTTCATACTAGGTGACACCAATATTGACATGATCAAAAATAACGGTGAAAAATTTGAATATATTGACTTATTACAAAGCAATAACCTAAAACTCTGTAAACGTTTATATTCCAACCAGAACAGTTAGAAATGCACATTCCCTACTAGACCACTTCTTCTCAAATCAGGATAGTTGCAAACACAAAATTTATAACATACAGGCAGATATTAGTGATCATAATCTACTACTGATAGAGGAAGCTTCTAAACATAAGTGATCTAAATCTGGAAAAGTGTGTTGCTATTTGAAAAAATGCAGAATTAACACAATGACAGCTACAGTGTCAAGTGAAGGGAAAGAAAAGAAAAGAAAAGAAAAAAAAAAAAAAAAAAAAAAAAAAAAAAAAAAAAAAAAAAAGGGCTGTGTGTACGAAGTAGAAAATCTGGCACAACAATGGAGACAGACAACACAAAAGGAAGAATTACAGAAAAACTAAGAATGAATGGGAAATATCAAGAATTCGAGCAGATGCCACATCATGATGCAGAATACAAGAAGCTGATGCCACAACGCTACGAGGTCAACGATGGTCCACAACCAAGGGGGAATAAGTACCACTGTACGAGGTGTGGTAGGCAACATTACCCTAAGGCAAGTCCATCATTTGGGAAACATTGTAAGGAATGTGACAAAATAGAAAATAGGTCATTTCGCATCTAAGTTCAAGAAAATTTATAAAGTGAATCAAAATTCAGAAACTGATTGTGATTGTCATAAGGAGAGAAAGTATTTATGTTAAAAGACCAGAAAACATAACGTTGTTAGGAAAAGTAAATTTAGATTATACACATGATGACTGGGTTGAGAAAGTGTTAATGAAAACAGACATGACAAGCTGAAGTTTGACACAGGTGCACAGGTTAACATCATTACTGTACAGAAGGTAAAAAAGTTGCACATTAATATATTTCCAACCACAGCAAAATTACATAATTATAGTGGTCTACCTATTCCTGTTATAGATAAAAGTTATTGTAAGTGTACATTCAGGAATGGAACTTGAGGTGTGGTAGAATTTCAAGTCGTTGAAAACAACAAAAACAACCCACCAGTGTTAGGACCATCAACAATAAAAAAAATTTGACTTGTTGAGGAGAGTTGCCACAGTGGAATCTGTAAATCAGAGTAGGACAGATAACAATGATAGTTCGTGTGAAATAACATGTGGCAGCAGTAACTCAATACCTAATAGTGTTGTTAACAATATGTTGAATGAATAGGCTACAAAGATTTATTTGAAGGCATTGGCATGTTTAACTACACATATACCATTAAGTTGAAAGATGGTGCTAAACATTGTGTAGCTAAACTCAGAAAAATTCCATTTCATTTGTTTGACCCATTAAAACAGGAGTTTAAAAAAATGAAAAAATTAGGTATTGTTAAACTAGTTACAGTGCCTACAGAGTTCATTAGTAGTAGTCAGGAAGCCGGATCATATTTTGTGTATCTGTTTGGATCCTTTTCAGTTAAAAAAATTAATTGTACGAGAATATTTCCCACTGCCTACTTTCATAAGCGAAGCTAGAGATTTGCTAATGGGTGGTCCTAGCCTTCACTGATCTTAAGAATATGGAGGGGGGTCCGTGGGTCTTCCCCCGGTAAAATTTTGAATTTAAAGGTGAAAATGGTGCTATTTAAGCAGTTTTTGGTATCTGGACATTGAATATAACACTGGTAAAAATTTAAATATTTTTTGAAGTTACCTTTTTCAGTGATTAATTTAATACATACAAAACCTAAAAACCATAACTCATATAAGTAGCCGAGTCAATATTAAGTCTTTTTAGCTACAAAGTTTTTAATTTATGATGTTTGATATCTTATATTTTAATTTAAGAAATATTTTAGCAGTAGTAGAGCATAGTTCCTTCTAGTGCAGCAGCCTAGGCACCGTAACCCCTGTATCTGTAAACTCAATAGTATTTGATACCCTACCTCGTTAGTCTGTTCATCCCCCCTCCTTGTTTCTGTACCCTGTCTAGATTCCTAGCTACCCTCATAGGCATAGTTATATAGTTACCCTCTAGGTAGATCTGACTGTAGTTACTGATCGTCTCCTAGGTGGCGCTGATAATTCAGACTTTGGTACTAAGTCTTACCACTAGGGGTGCTCATAACTCTACCCTTCGTCTTGGTTCCAGTGTCGTCTGCTAGATAGCATTGGTGTTGTATGTAGGCCTACTACTGGTTTAGTCCATCTCTGTTTCCGAGTCTCACCACTAGGAGCGCTAACCCCATAAGGTCGTTTTTCTTTTCAGGTACTGGATGTTAAGTACTCTAACCTTGACTTTGATGTTCCTCTGAATACACGCTGTTATTCCTGTGTAGCTGCATGTTGCTTCACCCGAAATAGTATTCAGTTATTTTTAACCATTAATTTCTATCACTTGCTCTTTCTTCCCTCTTGGTAGACACCATGATATTTCACCACCCTTTTTTATATCTTAAGAAATGTCTACGCCTTTCTAGGACCCTTTCTTCTGGTAATGTACCATAATACACTGCAAGGATCACTTTAATTCTTAAGGTATTTTTAATTCTTCTGAGGCATTGACTATGTTTCACTCGTGAAGGTCTAGGGGGGGAGGGAGGAATATATATATATATACACAGTGAGGTTTTATAAGTAGTGTAGCTTAGTACTATTTCATCTTGTGTAGTACATGCCTTCTTCTAATTCTTGGAAAATGTTATTCTTGCTATGCTTTGTCAGGGCATGGCAGAACTTATATTATGGATCGGCCCATTATATAATGTTTTTTTAAATCCTGAAATCATAACCTTACCTAACCTAAACCAACTTAACTTGACCTCCTACCATGCCAGACTGTCTCGTACTTTCTTTAACCTAATACTTTTTTCCCTTGTGTGTATGACTAATAGTATTTTTTTAACCTGTATATAAATTTTAGGTATTTTTTATTATATTTTAGGTTTTACATATGTCAGACTTCTTGGAATTTATATTTTTATCCTGTACCTCTACTGTGAGTTTATTTCTTATATTTTTTGTTTAATTCCTCAACTATTATACACGTACTTTCATATATGTAAGTTTCACATTGCAATATGCTTGATTAAATATTTATATATTTACTTGTGAGTGGACTGTATGGTAACTTTGTGTTGTGTTCAACCTTTTTTATATGTTATATTTCTGTTCTTTAAATGTTTTTCCCTTTTGTATGATTTTTTTTACTTACATGATTCTTTTTCTCTCTCCTCTCTCTCTCTCCCACCATCCCTCCTGCACTCTTTTGCTCACTCTCTTACTCTCTCTCCACCCTCCTCTCTCTCCCTCTAGGATATTGCATGTTGGTTTTTCTGTGTTAGACCTTAAAGACTGTTTTTCGTTTTTCCATATTTTGTTTCAGACATTTTCTTCTGTATTGAATTATGGTATATGATTTCTAGTACCGCACAGTACCTTTACGTACTTCGGTTGAAGTATTTTCTTGTATGTAGTTATTGTATGTTTTTTACTTAATTCTTTGTCTGTATCTAGGACTTTGAAATACTGTTTTTATTAAACTTCCGTTGAAATATTTTTCTGTAACTAAAAAATATGATTAATTTTTTCGGTAGGTGTCGGAACTAGTGTACATTTTTACCCTGGTGATGGTGCTCGTAACAATTTGTTTAGGCACTCCAAAATTTTACTTTATGTTATGTGTACATACATTCTTAATTAAATAAATCTAGTTTTGTTGTGTTTGGCCCGTGGTTCTTCAGTTATACGGTTTTATTTATACTACTGTGCACCGACCTTATGTTGGGATTGGAAAATATCAATACCATTGTACAACAGACTCTAGAGTATTTTGTACCAGTAAACATATATTATCGTAGCATTGTGTGTGCATCTGTATATGCGCGTGTTTGCAAGGGTTACCTGTAGATACTTTAGTGTTCCCATAGTTCACGTGCTTGTGAAAATAAGGTTTGAGGAATCCTCCACTACTTCTAAAAGAGTAGGTAATAAGATCTGTGTTGATACCTGTCAGACCTAATGGGTTGTCCTGTGCATACCCGGACCATCCTGTAGCTTCGCCTATGGCTACTTTTGAAGAATTGGTATCAAAAATACCAGAAGCAAAAGGGTTTATAACATTAGATGGTTACAGAGGATTCTGGCACATTTAACAAAACAAAGAGAGTCAAAACAAAACCACATTTAATAAACCTTTGGCAGGAGTCAGTTTACCAGACTTCCATATGGCTTGAGCAGAAATTTTTTACAAATGTTTCACAGAAATTTTCTCAGGAATTCAAGTTGTCGAAGTGTACATCAATGATCTAATTATTTGGGGTAAAGATCAAGCAGAACATGATGCTCGACTTAAACAGGTGCTACAAAGAGCAAAGCAAAATTGAGTTAAATTCAACAGGGCTAAGTGTAAATTTAGTGCTAGTGAAGTTAAATATGTTAGTCATAAATTAAGTGTAAAGGGTATTAAACCAGATAAAAAAAAATTAGTGCCAAATTTATAACAATAACAGTGTAAAAAAGCAGACATATCTTTCAGTTCCCACACGACACTGACTTTGAATGATCAATTTCATAATCATCAACTACCCCAACCACGTAGTCATCTTCAGACAGAAGCTACTAAAATTGAAGAAATCTTATGTTTCGTCAGCAGTAGCTATAATGATTAAAAGATATGTGATAATTATTTCTTAATAAAGTGCCCATTACAATTCATGTAGTGAATTAATATAAGTGGAGTACGAGAATCGTTTCTTATTTTAAAGTAATAAAAATTGTTATTAATTCCATACTTTAAAGTGTGATGCTATGCAAATTGTAATATCAATTAAAGTAATAAAGAATATAATATTTAAAGCTAAAAATACAGTAGTAGTTCAACTCCCGAACTGAGAGCAACGTTCGGCTTGTGAGCACTCCTACATTACGCAGTTTGTCTATCCTCATTTCTTTATAAGACAAAAGCTTACCCTTCTTAGATAACAAGGCTGTGTCAGCATGAGTTACATGCTTGTCTTACCTTTGGCAGATGAAATACCCCCCTCCTGAAAACTATGAGTTACATGATTGTTTCATGGCCAGCAGATGACACCCCCCCCCCTCTCAAAAACTCAAATTGTACTTTATCAGCGTGGGAAACAACTTCCAATGTCTTTCCCGGGAACTGTCAATATATTTTCCCCCTTAACGAAAAACTTCCCAGCAACATCCAACTTGTAACCCTCCCCTTCTCCCAACCATTATCCGCTCACTTTCACACGTATACTAACGCTGGTAAAGATAATCTCTATTACCGTGCACACAACGAGATTTTTTCGTACCCCACCACTATCCACACCCAATCACTGAAAATGACAAATATCAACATGTCATGCATGTTATTTTTCGAGTTTTGGCAGTTTTTAGTTTATTAAATTTTCCTTGTTAAGTGAGTAACTGCTTGTGTTGCAATCTCCTTCAGACTGTAGGATTTCTGGCACAGACACTGTGGTCAGATCATTGGCTTCCTGTAATTTATACGCGACGCAAGACTGATGCACTTTTACCTTTGTCTGCTTGGGTGCTTACAGTATTACGCTGTGGTGGAGTGTGTGTGTGACTGTGTCACTACCAAGTGAAGTGAATGCACGACAAAAAAAAAGTGACTTTTGTTATCAGCACTACACATCAGCAGGGCAAGCATCTGGAAAGTATACATACTGGGTAACAGGTAAGAAGGACATAAGTGACTAAGTTTGAACTCTTGATGGCGCTGTTTTTGCATTAACTCGGCTCTTGCAGCACACATTCAATATCTGGGCGTGCCATTGTTAAAAGGGCACAAGTACCGAACACAGTACAGCACAAAGGTTGAACTTGCAGATAATTCCTACTTAAGTATATGCTCGTTTTTCGAAGCTACAAATAAATGAACACAATTTAAAAATTTGAAAATAAACTGCTTGTTCCTACACTGCACTCAACTGCCCACTAACAAAATCTGTGACCCTATGTTAAATTCTGTGACTTTTTTGTGACTTCGTTTAAATTCAGTGACTTTTTTGGTGACTTCCGTGACTGGTAGACACCCTGTGTTTGCAAAGAAACAAAGCAAGCAAAGGTAACATGAACATAAATTTTATTTATACAAGCTATAAATACATAAAAAATATAGCCTATGTGGATAGTTCCAATTATAATTTTTAATTTACCAGCATCATATTTCAAGAGAGGAATAGCAGTTTGTAGGTAAAGCCAAATTCTTCATTTTGTGTATTAAATCATCTATTAGAAAAATAAAGAATGCACAATTTCTTATCATAATTAACTTTCATTGGAAATAATTATTTGTACATAAATATTAAAATGTTTTACATGTTATATCAATAACTTCAAACCCATAATTAAGATGGCATGTGCCAGAAAGAACGAGTAAGCCAATGAGCAGTTTCACTCTCTCTCTGTGTACTGTCTCACTTTCCCATTCTCGCCAAGAAATCGAAACAACCTGATAACATAGTGCTTTTACATCAATATAATGTGGCCACAAGAATGAGAGACACTACAAGAGAGCATACATTGGGCGAATTGAGACAAGGCCTATAGTGGTTACAAGTAACCCAAAAATTTTTTTCGTTAGGTTACTTAAACTGACCTAATATAACCTTATGCAACTTAAACTAACCTACACCCAACAAAATTCTTTTACCTATTATTATTTCTAGCTACTATTGGCCTTGCTCATAGAAGTTTTTGACCCGGACTGGCATGAGATCATCCTACCATTAAAATAGACATTGTATGATGCTGCAGCAGGTGCCCCCTGGGGGAAGGCCAAGTAATTAACGAGGTCTTGTACGATAATATTGTAGTAGTATGTCTTATGAATTGCCTAATTTCTTAATAAATCATCTCCAAATGTTCAAATATCCCAATGGTAACAACGTTCTATGCCATTAGAGGGTAGCCACCCCTACTACGTATTGTGGTAAGGCTGGTAGATATCAACCAGCTATTGCGGTAGGGTTGAAGACACCATGAGCAATGCTGAAGATATTGTTTGTTTATGTCAAGTGATGTTATCATTTTTCAGACAAGTACGAACATAATGAATCACAAATTGACGCAGTATGTAAATGGCATTTATGCAAGGTATTGGAATAATAACAATGTTATAGGAAATACTCTGCAAAATGATATGTGAACAATAATACAACTGTTAGTTACAGAAATGTCCACTCATGTTCACACTCTTATGTTGTACGTCTCAAACAATACAGTACCTCCGTTTCCAACAGTTCCTTCCTGGCCCTCTGTAGCAGCAACTGAACCTTTGTGTGCATTTTACACAAAAACGATAGGTCCTAGACAGTTGCAACAAGAGGATATTTTTCGTCACACAGGTCTTATTACACAATACACCATCTTAAATTGTTCACGTCCTGACGTTGACAAAGTTGTATGCAATTAGAGGGTAGCCACCTCTGCTATTTTCATAAGGGAGGAAGGTATCAACCAGACTTTGCTGCTGGTTTGCAGATCCCAATAGCCTTAATCAGTGCTGAAAATACTGTATTGTTTTGTCAATTAGTTTCCGATATTTTGGGAAAATACGGTTTTCAAATTTGATATTTGGGGGCTCATAACTCCCTTCATATTACATTTAGGTGGATAGAGCATAACATGTTTTCGTCTTCTTTTTTCGAGAAGAACACGCATGCAAAGTTTGTCCCACTATTTAAGAAACACCCTGTATACCAGGGAATTTTTTATTCTCACTTATCTTTCGTCAAATGTAAGTTTTTGTTTTAAAATGTGAATTCTGTACCACACTTACATTCATATTTGTTATTTTACTGTCAAAGTGGAAATAATATTGAGTATACGAACTTAATTTTGGTATCCTGTGCACATTCATGTTCTTCTGTCAAAAATGTTAATAATGTTCTTTGCATGAAGATTTTAACTCACAATTCTAGATTAAAAAGTAAAATGGTTACTACTGCTCTATAGGAGCTATATTAATGATTGCTAACTATAAATTTACTTCTCACTGTATTCACAGCATAAGAATGGCTTATCTCAAGAAAATGTGCTAACATTGTCCTAGTAGGTAATATTCATTAAATATAACCAAAACAATATTTTGGTGTAATTGGCATCAACACTCAATTATTTTCATTAGTGAATCTTTGCTTGTGTGTTAAAAGTGCATATGTGTGGAGCATGTGGAAACAGTGTACAAGGCTGATCCTGTAACCATGTATAGTCCGGCATTAGTTATCCTTACTAATATAAATGTGAGTTTGTTTGTTATGTGTTCACATTCAAACGATAATACTAGGGCGTAGTTACTAAATATACTAATACTATACACACTAAAACATTCTTTTTAATATTTCAATTAATGCTACAAATGTAAACAGGAATTTGTTTGTTATACTTTCATGCCTAAACCAATGAACTAATTTATATTGGACCTTGGAGAAGGATATTGGCTACTTTTTATCGTGAAAATAACTTAAAACTTGAAGAGGCAAATCTATTTCTCAATAAATCCACTAGATGACGCTGCAATCGGTGGCCACAAGTCGTAGGAACATAAAGAAGGCAGATAGCCAAACCGATAAGGCGTCAACGCAATTGCGACAGCGAGGGCCAAAGGCACGATCCGAGGCGTACTAAGCCCTCCTCACCGCCACCAACTCCCCCGAAAGTAAATTCCACTTCCTCACCAACCTCCTAAGCATTGACTGCATACCCGGCTGTGTTGTGCTCCTGTATCACTTGAATCTTCTTGCTGTTATTTCTTCTCTTCCTCTATATTCTGCCTTAATTAACAGCCAGCCTAACGTAAAAAAACTTCCCTCTATTTACCACCTTGTAAAACCTGATCAGCCTTTTCACTCCCTACTCTCCTTCCTTCAACAAATTCCATCCTAATTCCTTCAGTATCAGAGATGGCAGAAGGTTCCTTTGATCCTTACCACCCTGTCCTTGCCTTCTCCATTTATCCTTCAACCACCTTGTAGCCCGTCTCTGCACCTTCACCAGCTCCCGCACCTCCAATCCCACGTACAGGTCAAATTCTGCAGCCGCATACTCTAACACTTGTGGTACCATTGTAATATAAGCCTTTTCTCTCACTGCACTACTAATACCCTTCAATACTCTTCCCAGCATACCTAGAGCCCTTCTCTAAGGGATAAGTTTCAGGAGTGGGCTAAGGGGAAGAGTGTGAACTGCCTGTGGGAAGAGTTTAGGAATATCATAGAGGACATGTTGGTGAAGTTTGTTCCGAGGAAAATAATAAAGGCCGGGGGGACCCTCCATATTATGGGAGAGAAATTAAGAGGTTAAAGAGGAAGTGTAGGAAGGTAAATGCAAGGGATGGCAGAAACTATTTGGTTATCTGAAGAGGGTGAAAGGTGAAGAGAAAGGAATACCGTTGCTAACTGAAAAAGATGGTTTGACTGCATATACAGACAAGGAGAAGGCAGAGTTGTTGCAGGAGCAGTACTTGTCTGTGTTTGCGAAGAAGGATGAATGGGTAAAGGAGGCGAACAGGGCCAAAGTAACATGTAGTAAAATCAAGTAAGGGGAACAGGATACATGCAAAGTCATTAAAGGATTGGAGGCAAATAAATCTGTGGGGCCCGATGGCATAGGGAATGGTACGCTTAAATATGGTGGAAGCATGATGGCAAGGTATTTAGAAATGTTGTTTGGTAGTTCGTTAGTAGAGGGCATGTTACCACAGGGGTGGAAGGCGGCTCTGGTGGTACCGGTGTACAAGCAGGGAGAGAACAGGGCAAAACCTGGCAGCTACAGACCAGTGAGTCTCACCGCGAGTACAGGCAAGGTAATGGAGAGGTTGGTGGTGAAATTTGTAGTGGATGTGAAGGATGAGAAGAACTGGGTGCAGGAGTACCAACATGAGTTTAGGAGACGCTACTTGTGTGAAACCCAGCTGGCTGGGCTTTTGGATGACCTCGTGAGAGCTGTAGATGAAGGGAAGTAGGTTGATGCCTGCTTCATAGATTTTCAGAAAGCATTTGACAAGGTGCCACATGGAATTTTAATGGAGAAAGTGGATGAACTATTGGATGACAAGTGGGCGGTAGAGTGGATAAGTGACTTCCTTGAAGGAAGGAGTCAGAAAATGAAAGTGGGGGGCACCTTGTCAAAGGAAGTAATAGTAACGTCAGGGGTACCACAGGGAAGTGTGCTGGGTCCCTTGTTGTTTACCATAATGGCAAATGACTTGGGAGTGGGAGTGGGGGGCAAGATAAGGTTGTTTGCTGATGATTGTGTATTGTATTCGGAGGTAGGTGAGGGAAACAGCTTGCAGGCGGACATTAATAGGATATTAGAATGGACAACAGCTAATAAATTGAAGATTAATGTACAAAAGATGAAGGTGGTGAGATTTACTAGAAAGAAGGTAAAGAGCAGGGTCAGGTACAGATGGGGAGAGCAGGAAATAGGAGAGGGGAAGGAATACAAGTACTTGGGAGTGGTATTACAGGAACACCTTGGATGGAAGGGACAATTAGGAAAAGTGGTTTTGAAGGGAAGAAGGGCCTTGGGAATGCTGGGAAGGGTCTTAAATGGGGCCAGTGGTGGGGTGAAAGAGAAAGCATACATCACAATGGTACGTCCAATGCTGGAATATGCAGCAGCGTAGTGGGATCCTTACAATGCAGGAGAGGTGCAGGAGTTGGAGAAGGTTCTGAGGAGGGCAGCAAGATGGGTGAAGGGCTGGTGGAGAAGGCAAGGGCAGGAGGTTAGGATGAGGGAAACTACACGCCATCAGTGATGATAAAGTAAAAGGGTTGGAGTACTTTGAGGGACAGGCTTGTTAGGTTGTTCAAGGTAGTGAGGGGTGTGGGGGAATGGGGAGGGTTGGGTACTCATTTGATCAGAAGTGATTACAGAGGGAGCGGGAACAATAGTGAGAAGCTTCAGAGAGTTTGATGGAGGACGGAGAGGGGTAGGCAGTCGATGATGGTCAGATCAGTGAGGGAGTGGAACATGCTAAGGGAGGAGCTAGTGAGGGTTGAGAGTGTGGTGCAGTTCAGAAGGGGTCTGGAGGGAGAGTGAGTGGGAGGGTGTGGACTTGCCACCGGGCAATAGCCCATTTGCAAGGATCTATTATTATTATTATCATTATACATCACTCTACCTGCCTTCACCACAGTTAGTTGTGTTTATGAATAAGGTATCACTTAGGACCAAGTACACATCCTGGACTGACTGGCAGAAGATGATCTCTTACATTACGGGACTATCTTACAACTATGATTATGACTACAGAAACATTTCTCATTACTACACTGTACTACGCATCTAAAACCAATAGATTAGCCAGTGTATAGTGCACTTCAACTGCTTATTCAAGAAATGACTCTACACGGGAAGCCGTACAAATAAAAGTAGTTTCAGGCCATCAGTGATGATGAGGAATATGGGATGGAACTCACTGAAGGATAGGAGGAGAGTGGAAAGACTGGTTAGGATGTATAAGATAGTGGAACGGGACGGAGGATGGAGTGCACTAGCTGAACATCTAGATAAGGGTGGATATAGGAGTATAAGCAACAACAGTAAAAAGATACAGCCGGTCTGGCGGAGGACGGGACGGGGACTACAGTCAATGCTGGTTAGGAGAGTTAGGGAGTGGAATTTGTTGCAGGAGGATGTGGTGTCGTTGAGGGGTGTGGGACAGTCTAGGAGGGCTTTGGAGAGGATGTTGTAGGGGTGTTGGATGCTTGCCACCGGGCGCTTGCCCAATAGCAAGAAATTATTATTATTATTATTATTATTATGTGTCGTTGACAGAGGGATTGGCAAGTTTTGGAAGTGTTTGGAACATTAGCTTTTGAAAGAACTTGTCACTGGGCAACAGAACAGTAAGTGGTATAATTATTATTAAAGAAAAACTACATGATATCCAATTATTAAAAACCATGGATGATGTTTTGCTTAGCCTGTATTGTCGACTATGAAGTAAAACATTAATTAGACCATTTCTAAATACTGGACTGCTAATTTCATTTACATGTCAACAATATCAAACGCTCTATACGTTTTTGTTTAATAAACGAAAAGTGAATACATTTCAGTTGAAACGTAGATTTGCTGCAATACATAACCTAGCATAGAACATTAACGTAGCCTACCTTCTTTTCATGACCATTTTCAAAACAAAACAAAAAAAAACTTCACGTGCCTCCACCTGAAACTGTATTTATTAAAAAAAGTATTCTAAAATAAAAGCTATCAACGAAGTTTAATTACAATTTGTGTACAACCATTCCGTAGCACAACACAAACACGAAAACACAAGTATACAAAAAAAAAAGACTTGTTCTTGTAGACATGGAGGTAGGAGGGTAGGATTTCCTTGAAGTCAGCGTATATATGTCAGTTTTGCATGAACCCAACACACAGCAACGAGTAGATCTAGTAAGGTTTACGTAAACACAGTTTACACGAGAACTTAAATAATTAAAGTTCATAGAACAGTGGATACAGATAAAGATATCCAACTTTTATGTTAATTCACTTTCACACCCGAAAATTGTCCAATGCGCATGCGCGAAGAGCACTGATATACTTGCGTCGAGCCATTTGCTAGTCGCAGATTTTCAGGCACTTTTTTTTTTTTTTATTTATTTATTTTTTAGATTCACATAAACCCCAATACATATTGCGCCGTCACATGACCACTTGCACCTGCGTATTTGTATATTTAATACCAAAGCAACGCAGCGCAAGTGCAAATTTTGCGCTGCATCTCTCAAAAGCGATATTTAATCGGCCCCCAGATGTCGTAATACACAATTGCTATTTACAAGTAGCTGATGGCCTATCCAGCAGATAGTAATCAGCCAGTTTTATTAAGAAGTAGTAATAAACCCAGATAGCATGTAAGCTTGCGGCAAGCCTGCAATTGACTTGATTTAGACTTGCCATTACAAGCCCAATTTGGTAAGTTTGAATCAAGCTTGAGTCAAGCCTATTTTTTACAGTTGTATCCTACCCTGTACGAGGCAAGCTTGCTACAAGCTTGCAGCAACCTTGAATCAAGCTTTGTTCGCAAGCTTGCTGCAAGCTTGCAGACTTGTCATGACAAGCTCGATTCAAGCTTGAATCAAGCTTATTTTGCTATCAGGGAAGGCCCTAAATAACTTATCGAAGATTAACTTAACTAACACTATCAAAAGCTTAATGTCTACCACACTATCCTACTAAATTTTAGTTGGTTCTAAGTTAACTGCTACAATATAACTTTGCCAGTCGTAATGCACTATTATTTTCTTGATGTCATTGATTGTAGAAATGAAATATACTTAGATTCCACGAGCTCAGTTTATTTCTTACAGAGGTAATAGGTTCTTCCAGAGCAGATTGTGCTGGAAGGAGACAGAGTACACAACACATTGACGTGGGCGGGGGTGGAGGTTATGAGTTAGATTTCGCCGGATAGCACCGGCAAAGTAATGTCCGGTAGTGCCAGCCCGTCGTAAGAGAACTGTCACTCAGAATGAGAGACAGACTAGATTTCGCAGGGTCATGCGGACGATGGCAGTGGCGTTGAAATAAAATTTCCCGCTCGTCGTCGTGAATACTTGGGAATGGGAATATTTTGGTGTTCCCCACGCCCGTAGCACAGACAAAGCACCAATAGACACACCCTACGCAATACACTGGGTATTGCTGGTTGAAGGGTCCCACGCCCTGAAGTCCGTGAAGCTGCAAGCCAATGAAATACGTACCTCAATGATATCCGTATTTATTGTTAAGCACCATACTCGGTACAAACTCCAAGTACAGTGATGCGCTAAGCGGATCCGGCTTTAAGCCAGACTGGTGGGCTACACTGCAGTTAAAAGCACCACGTAGTTGACAAATTATTTACTAATGCCCCTGGGCGGTTGAGTTGCAGCAGTTGTGGGGCACTTCCGGGTCAATAAAAGATAATTATGTTTCTACGGTTGAACTTTTAAACACAATGAATGACGCAAAGTTTTGTAGGGCCCAGAGTGACTCACGCGTCCGTCCGCCTCGATTCGTCGTTTAGCGCCAACTGACGATTCCTTCCAGTGCCAGCGACCTCGTCCGGCCAAGCGAAGGGAGCAACCACCGAAACACAAAATACACTTACAAACATAGGGGCGAAGGCCCCAAAACACCGGAAAATTATGCACTTGCTGAATAGCACCCCAAATTTGGTTTGTGGGAGAGTTTATATGATTTTCAGTTATTTAAGAATTCTTTTGAATTTTTAATAAGGTGGCACAAAAGAAAACTGGCAACATTAAAAATATTTATAGAATTAATTGGACACATAAAACACTACTGATTTCTATTACCATTAAATTAAGGAAAAGGTACTTGAAAATTTAACACGAAAGACTTGGGCCGCAAAGTTGGCTACATGGGCGAGTCCAACTTGCCCATGAGGCGCAGGGGTGTTTCTACCATTGTTTGAGGTTAAGTACGAAAAAGTATCACTTGGGAATTTTTCAGACAGAACAAGATTACCTCTGGCCTCGAAACACTACTATCTACTGGTGGTGTGACCCACGTTGATGGAATTAGCATGGGAGTGCTAGAAACGACACATGTTGACAAAAGGTAGATTTACTGTGATTTCCACCAATGGGGCACTTTACTACCAACAAACGGTAGTTCTGTTACTGTGGCGCACACACTGTCTGCATTCTATGTCACGGGGGTGGCATCTAGGCGCCACTGCTTCTTGCGCACACATGGTCGGGTGTGTTCCCGTATGCGCAGGCGGTACTGCCGCCGCTGTCGTTCCGTAATCGTGGTGTTATGCGCGAGACGGGCTGTATTGGGAGAGGAGCGCGAGCGTCGCGCCTCAACATGTTCAATACGAATATGGCACACATATTCATTAAGAGGTCAGAGGAGTGAAACTGCAGGGCCATTAATTGCCATGAATTTCACGGAAGCACCTCCTTCCTCATGGCTAATGCTCTCCACAATCATAATGTACCATTTAAGATGGTAAATGCATGCTACAAAACAACCAAAGTACAAAGTCGTTGCTAGTGTTAGATTATATTTGCTCATATCATGAACAAGACTGAATCTATTATAAAGTCCAGTATGTTTTGTAGCAGTTGTGAGATTTAGAGGTTTAAAATGATTAAAACTGCGAGTACCAAGTACAGTTGTTCTCTTGCAAATCATCTTTAAGTTGGATTCGTATCATCTGAAGGTCAGCTCTTTAAATCAGATGAAAGACTACGTTTCCAATGTTTCTGTTACAGAAGTTATACATTTGTAATTTGATTTCCAAAGGGATGTTGCAAGCTGACTTTCCTTACAAGATGTTTTATTGTTCCCCCAATTCCAACACATGAAGATGGCTTGCTGTATAGGACCATGAAGCAGACAATTCAAAATCAGAAACATGGTATCAATGATTGATTAATGATTTACAGTTCTTGTACTGTCCTCCACATCCATCTGTGAATTACTGAACCTTTTCAATTTTAATGATTTACAGTTCTTGTACTGTCCTCCACATTCATCTGTGAATATACTGAACCATTTTCAATTTTTAGGAAATTCTTCCTTATGTAACTCTTTAAGTAACACTGAATTTTGTATACAAATACCACATCAAGATCAAGATAAGACAAATAACACAGATTGACGTGTTTGGTGGTGAGTGCAGAGGGGAGGGTGATAGAGAGAGACAACTACGCCTCTAGCAATGCCGGCTGCTGATGGTGGTGGCCGTGGATCTGCCGCCCGTGTGGCGTGCTCCCCCTGGATCCTCCACGTCGAGATGATGGTGGTTGAAAAGCTGAAAAGGCGGCTGGTTGAGGGGTCTAGCTCCCTAAAGACCTGAATTGGCCATGGCCAAATAACTCACGCCGGGTTACACTTAACACCGATTTATTGGTGGG
>PNEQ01032773.1:0-19799 GCA_003012365.1 Medauroidea extradentata
AAGTTTTTTATGAAAAATTTTATTTATTAAATACGTGCGGGGTTATTATAGAATGCGAAATCGAAATTTTTTTGGAAGAAACACCAAGATGGCGGCCGGAAACAATATGGCGTCCGGAATCAAGATGGTGGTAATATTTTTTTCGGGATTTTTGAAAATTTTGAATTTTTTGAAAAATTTTGAATTTTTGAAATTTTTTTGAAATTTTCGAAATTTTGGGAAATTTTGGTAATTTGACACTCAAGGTTAAGTTAAAGGTCAAGGTCAAGGTCACTGTCATCCAACATGGCGGCCGGGGACGTGACGTCACAACATGGCGGAGGGGCTCCTCGCTCGGTCGGGCTCCTCACTCCGGCTCCTGTGCTGGAACCGGCTAAATCTTACTACTAAGGTTGAAAATTTTCAAGATGGAGAGTTTGAAATAAAAAAAAACAGTTTTTATTAATTTTTACGGTGCTGAACATCATATTTCTAGTACAGGCGTATCAAATAAAAGAAACGTGTATTTTGAGGTGGGTTTTCTTTCAGTAAATACATTTTTGGGAACTAGCTATTGTTCGCGACTCGTTAACAGGATTTTTAATTTAATGCGACAGCCCGCCCTGCCCCTTTGACCAGTTTTGTCCCCCACCCCAAATGCCTATTTTTTGTCAGAGACCTTCACGGGCGAAAGCACAACTAGATGGCGTTGTGCAACAACAGGCATTCTAACAATGCCAATATAAGTGAGATTTTGGCTCCTTTTGTTTTCTGTGAACTGTTATAACTAAAAATAATCAAAAACACCTAATCTGCATTTTGTTGTGGTTTGCATATTTTATAAAATCAACTTTAATGGCCAATATGTTGGGAGCATGTTTTGTTGGTTGGTCTGTTGTTGCATAACTCTGTCCAACCGAAGTCTCATCTCAATCAGGTAAATAGTATAGGAACGAATACTTTACAAACAAACATTCAAGCACACCTTCGGCCATTTTATATATACGAGTAGAGATAAGTTGAGCAGTTTCGCCTTAAAAATTCGTCACATGCTATTATTACAGTCCGGAAATGTCGCTGATTCAACTGAGGAGAGGTTGGATTTCTAAGTGATGAAAACTTTTTATATCGGGTCATGCGACCTTGAGGATTCCGAACCAATGACGGACATGCATGTAAACACTCATAGACTCCCGTGGTATATTGTCAAATGTTCAAATGCTCACTCACTGCAGCAGCAGACAATGTACAAGTATCTGAGGACATAGTGTATACAGTACTGTGCAGTCTAGCGTGCTGGTCGTTGAACCCGCGACATATCCGGGACTCTAGCTATTATTATCTTTCATGCGTCAAGCAAGGACTATTCTTGAGGCCCGGTTTCAGTCGCCATGCTTAATTTTGATATTTTTAGCTTTTTTAGAATTCTGAGAATAAAAATGTTAAATATGCGACTATTCCGCAAATTCTGCTTACCTTGTGCAACAGTACAAATATTGCGATTTTGCTGTTAACTTATAATTACGCCGCAATCTGTGTGGCAAATTATTTTATATTCATAATTTGCACGACAAATTGCGACCTGACTATACATAACCAGCTCAATTACCATGCTTGTACTGTAGCACAAAGTAAATAGAATTTGCAGTATAGTCGCCGATTTCACAATTTTATTCTCAGAATTCCAAAAATCGATGAATAATAAAATTCAATATGGCGACTGAAACCGGGCCTTGAGGGTGTCTTTGGCTGGAGATATGCGTGTCCAATATCTAGATGCTCTAGGGCTGTAAGAGCGATCGAGGCAGATATATATGACACATCATAGTCTATGTGCAATCCAGTGAATCGGCGCGCAGTGTTTCCTTTGTAGTCTCGCTTCCATCATATTTTTAGCGGTAACTATATTGTTATTACGTTTTAATAAAATACAAAATTATAATGTGTTTCTTACGTCCATTTGCTCGAGGAGAAAACAATTAAAGTGAGTATATTTACCGACATTTTTAGTGGAATTATTTCAGTTAAAAGACGAAAATAACATTCCAAGACGAAGACATTCGTAAGTGCCTTTATTAAGCCCAAGAAGTTCAGAAATGTCTTAAAGTTGTTAAATGACAGCTATTAGACTGAATCTCTGCGTTCCGTGTAACGGTCGTTGTATTCAGCGTTCTTAAGACATGATATTGAAGTCAACAATAAATTTTCTGAAAGTCGTTGGAGAAAAACAAATGGCAACCTCGGAAATATATTTTACTAACTTTATGAGCAAACATTTTTCTGAAGTAATGTATTTCTGATCAAATGTTTGCGACTTCGTAAATTGAATGCGGCGCGATGAATAATGCCAAAGCCATTTCGCCACATTTACAAAACATTTACTTATAAAAGTAGAAAAATAATTCTGGATTGCGATTTGTATTTTTCTTTATTGACTTATGAAACATTTTAGTTTGATAGGAGATTTTGATTGTTTGGAAATGAATTATATCCTCTTAGGATTATTGTAACATAGTGTAAACTGTAAAACCACAGTATTTCAAACACTGGAAACTAAACGTACACCAAATGAAAATTTTAATGTATCTTTCACACATTTCATGTTCTGAAATAATTATTTTCACTCCAGTAGTATGTGGCGAATTGACTAATGTTACGTTTGTGTGAAAATTTTTGTAACCAAAACTTTTTTTAACATGCATGGACACGTTTATGTAATGACCTCTCAATTACGAATTAAGAGGATGAAGTTCTTTAAATTGGAATATTATCGCATTTATTTTATAAGGTGCTACTCTGTACATGCATTGCGTTTTGAACAGACACATGTAGGACAGTTAGTATAAGAAACATATTCGTATAAAATCTGCACTTGGCAATCTTTCCCACCTAATTAACTTTTTTTTTTTTTTTTTAGTTATTTCAAACCGCATGAGACGAATCAGTAGGAGGCTGTAGTGGTTGAGGTCCATCGCTGGTCCACACTCATCTAACCTCATCTCATCCAATCCTTAGGCCGGACGGGTGACAGTCGAGCAGCCTGGGCCGTAACCGTGTTTCAGGCGCATGCATGCAACCCGCGCCAACCCCTTATAAATCAAGACTAATATCACTATCGCTACAGCAGTAAGAGTATTACACATATCAACATTATCTTCCCTTTTTTTTTATCAAAGACACAGTTGTTCCTATTTTCGCTGCGTTCGACGAAGTCAAGCGTAAATAATTTTTTTCGACTACAAATTTTACAAAACATTTTTTTTGTATCGCGTTGATAATGTAATCGTTTGTTATACTTGATTTTTCAGAATGCAGTGAAAATAATAACGACTATGTCTTTGATAAAGCGCGAAGATAATGTTATTACGTGTAATACTGTTATTGCTATAGCGGTAATAATACTGGCCTTCATTTATACGGTGTTAATGAGGGTTGCATACAAGCGCCTGAAACACTGGAACGGCACTTCACCATGGCCTTCGTTCATATGTACACACCCTGGCGAAAACACGCAGTGGATTTTTAATTTTCATGAGGTGTATCAGTGATACAGAACTCTTTTCATATTCAGGATAACTCGAGTTTGTTTGCCGTCTCCGGCCATTCCGGTTTGATATTTTCATGGGTTCACCTAAATAATTTCAGAAAAATGCTGACATATTTCCAATATACAAGCACTAGCAAATTCACTTACTGTTTCGCCCGTTTACTTTTACCAAGGGCGTGAAGATATTTGGACAAAAAAAAGCAAAGCATTGCTATAAATAAAAAACATTTAAATTAGTTAAAAGTTTCGTCTGCTTAGCCTGTAGCCTATGGAAATAAGATTGAAATTAATGAATTCTAGATTCATCGATTTTAAAGCTAATTCTCACAACAAGAAGTTGCTTTCATGATTTTTCTTAATATGTTGTGCGACAGAAACAATTAAAAAAAAAATCGCTTGTATTTTCATGATACATAAATTATAAAGGTAAAAATTTGGCGAAGTTCTTAATGAAAATATTGTTTTAAAAATTTTCCTTTTGAATAATGTCTTGTTTTTAAAACGCTTTCTTTAAAATTAATTTCCTGAGAAAAATTGAAGTTTACTTTAATTCCATACTTATAAAACTCAGTGGCTGCAACTTATTAGGGAGAAACCTCACGTACCGTAATAATCAGTTCTGGTACAAAGAGCTACCGTACTCCACGGGCCATGTGCTATCGTACGTACTTCCCGGCTTATTCGCCCGCTATATGCGCACACGTGTGTGTCGTGTTAAACATGTCCGAGTAAATTAGTTCGTGTGCGCTTGGTAGTTGCACAGAGAACGTTTGTAATCCAGAAATAAAATGTGGCGAAATACTCAGCACACTCGTCTTTATCTGCCAGCTGGACTTTACTCCAGCGTGCTGAGTCTGTGTGGTCCTTCACCCATTTCACCCCATCTACCACCCGCCCTCCCACCACCCCCTTCTTCCAGCGCCAGCAGTCGCTTTCATATCTGCCGCCGCGTTACCGCGCGCAAAATCCATATTCGCTGCTGCTTTTCCCCCGCCACTTGAGCCAGCTCTTCGCGAACAGCAACCCAAGGTCGTTATTGCGATACGGTACATCTGTCGCTACAGCAGATCCGCTGACTTCCACCCGTACCATCCGATTCTAATATTGTTTCAACGATTCACAACTGGTTAGAACGAGAAAAACCTTGTGGATTACCTCCTTCCTCCATAATGCAGTGTTCGATGGATTCTTGAAATTAGAGTGAACGATTAAGCGAAACGTCATGGACAGAATGCTACAATAACGTATGTGATAATATTTTACATGGTTATTATTGGTTTAATGCGAATTTCTTAATGTAAAAATACAGCAAAGTTTATAATTATTTACAATTTAAAAATAATAAGAGACAAGGGAATCTCTCGAAATAATATCAGAAGATGTTAGATTTCAAACTACTATACATGGTAATTACTGTAATTATTTGGCCACTGTTAATGGAACTCTTACTTGATTACTGTGAACCAATAGCAGACCTGCATGTAAACACCCACTGACTGCCGCGCTACCTTGTCACATGTACAACTGACCAATCACTGGCGCAGCAGTCAATGGACAAGTATCTGAGGACACAATGTATACAGGACTGTGCAGTCCAGCCGGCTGGTCGTTGAAACCACGACATTTCCAGGTCTCAAACAATAATTTGTCAAAAAGTCATTAAATATTGTACAAACACTGGAAGTATCCAATGCAATAAAATTATCGAGCTTTTTTTTTATTTGTGTATTTATAAATGTGTTATCAGTCAGACATCTCTGTTTGGTGTGTATTACTTTACCTACGCAGTTTCCGTATTTAATTGTAAGCTGACGGCCACAAGGAGAACATAGTTACCAGAAAAATAGTTGGTTCATTGACCTGTAGGCTATCCTCAAAAAATAACTGTTAGCTGAAGTAAACAGCAGCTCCTCATTGGTTGTTCGCGAACACATTAATACAACATGCATTTAGTTCTTAGTTATATGAAGGATTCATGACAAAAACAACGCTTCTCCAAAAAATGCAGAAATGAGGTGACTGTGAATTCTCATACTGCTTGGCCGTACCCATTGCCCTGTATGCTCAGTTTTCACAAAAACGGCACATGTCTCAAGATGTATAAGTAGAGATGATGGTATATCGCGAAAATGTTTTGTGCCAACATACCCTTGAAAATATTATAGTTTCTTGCGACATGTATGATTGGGTGATATACGTTTGACACAACATATTACAATAGCGGGAATTTTTATTGGATTAGTCAAGTAGGGAAACAGCTTAACGTACAAGCGAAAGCCAGTAGTCTTGTGGTTAGCTGAACGTGCGTTGAAGTCTAGCAAACAGTCAAGTTTTCCCGCGATAAACCAGCATCTCTATGTATAAGGTATATATTGCAACTAAAACTTCGTTGGTGGTTTTTTTGCCTCTCCTGAAAACTCTACTTTTTGGACAAGTTGAATATTTGTTCTGAACCCTTCATATATATTTTTTTAATTTTCTTACCACCTTCCACGAGGGGTCAAATAAGTCAAGACCCAATTGTAAAAGCGACACGAACTTAACGTTGTTCGAGTTCTGGCTTGTGTAGAAAAAATAAACGCGAATTTTTCAGGTTCCTAGCTATTGGGCGAGGATGATTCTGCGGTGGTTTGCCGTTTTCTTTGGCAGGTATAGAGGTGAAGATACAAACATAACACCTATAGTTCTTTCGCCGAGATGTGAGAGTTGTAGTTTGTAAACAAGAGTGTGTGATACTAGTATAAGCGGTCAGGGGTGTACAAGCTACTAACCAGCGCGCGCTGCTGCAGTGCGACGAGAGTTAAATTGGTGACTGGTCAAGCGAGTGTTCCTATTGTTTTCTGATGGGTGTTTTAATCAGACTGACGTCAGCTGTAAATGTGTTTCACTGTTACAGTCGAACCTAAGTAAACACATGTACGCCCAACTAGGCTGTTATGTATGGTTTATTCACTTATCGATCGTGTATCGTGATACATACATTGCATGTTCGTTATAGTACTTATATCTACAACACGTGCAACATGAATGATATCAACTACATCTAAACTTCGCATAATGTCCATAAAATGGCCAGTGTCTATATATAGTATGTGACGGTTTTGTTAAAGGTATGATGTAAATATAGTTAATGTGGAATTAATCTATTTAAAAAAAAAATTATTTTACGGGTCCCATAACACTGTCCGTTGCAAAATACCGATGGTGTGACAATAACGAGGGCTTTGATAATGTTAATGAACGTCTGTTACCTAATTACATCGAACAGTATCGTAGATATTATTGGGAATCGTTATGCATCAAACTTCGAAAATATCAATTTCACATGAATAATTACAATATGTGTGTAAATATTAGTGGCTATTTTTTTTTTTTTTTACATTTCTTCCATAACACATTGGTAAGACATTATCGTCTACCTGAGAAATAGGGTTTATGCCCGGATTTCTGCATCGTGTATCGTGCTGGACGATGTTGCTGTTCAAATAGGTTTATCGAGGTTCTTCATACCGTTCTCATTCACACTCATAGGTTCCCACGACTTTATGTGATCATACGCGCCTAATTACCACCAATTCGTGCATTATATTCTACGCTCAATACCTGTCTGCCACTACACGTTGCGAGCATTCTGGACACCCCTGACGACAAGCTGCAATCACGTGAACACTGCGTGTTTTCATTGACAGAACTTGTCTTCGCTCACGTGCATGTGCTTCGCGCGCTCTCACTTGAACGCGAATAGACAGTAGTACTGAAACCTGCCAGGAGCTCGAACTTCGGGGCCAAGCAGTCGGTAATTTGTAATAGCCAGGCATTAATTAAAAACAATTAAAATTGTTATCTGTTGGTTAAATGTTCATTACATTTACAACTTTATGTAAGAATAAAGCTGCGTTTACGCGGGGACTAAGAGCCCGTTTAATTCCAACATGAGTTCAGTTATAGTGAATGTTTCATGTTATCCAAACCATTTTCAAATCTTAGTTGTTTCTCATTCTATTTGAACACATTCCGTAAATAGTTTAAATAACTTCTCTTTTGTTATTTACTCCTAGCCGCTTCGAGGAAGATGCTGATTAATACAGTTGATATTTTTGCGACATTTTGTACTCATTAAATTAGCTCTTCAAGTTCAATGTTTTTGCATTCATTATACAAATATAGAAATTTTGAAGTCAGTTGCATTATAATTAGTAAATATGATGTGATGGATATTCAGTGCCAACAAATGACAGTCGAAAAGTAGGTAAACAAGATGGTGATTAACAAAATAGTGGAACGAAAAAATATTTTTTTCAGAATTAAAATTTTATTTTTTGAAATTTGATACCTTGAAGTCAAAGTCAAAGGTCAGGGTCAAATCCAAGATAGCAGCTGAGTGTATCCTTACAAAATGGCTCGACAAATCCTCATCTCGTCTCCTGACCTAGAAGCCACCAAACTACACTACTGTAATGCAATAGTATTTCTTTATTGCAATCATAAAGTTCCATATTTGTTCAGGCTAGACATTTAATTGGCTTCAGTCGGTGCAGGTACGTGACTGAGTTTTATATTCTACAAAACATAGACTGCAGAACGTAAATACGCCTAGATCGGAAACTGTATCGCCGGTCTGTGGCAACCAAATATATGCGGATGCCCATGTCACAGAATAAATGAGTTACTGTGTTGAGTATTTTTTGTTTTACTTATTTGCAGTGTATAAATCTAAAGATAACGTTTCCAGTGATATTTTATGAAATTATCAAGGATAAAGAATTGCGAAACAAGAAATTATAAAATGTGATTGTACGTCCGTCACTTGTAGTAACGGACTATCGACTTAGTGATAATGAAAATTTATTAATTTCTAACATTCGCCCAATATGCGAATCGCTGAATATCATTATTACCATCGAAATTAAATCGTATATTTACGTATAACTGCTTCCAGTGTATACGGGCAGACAGTTATTTAAAATTGTTGTAATTTAGCAGATGTTCTCTTCTACCAGCTATTTTTTTTTTTAAGTATTCAGTTTGTGTTTTTATTTGTTTTTAAGTTATAATTAATGTTACGTCGTTTTGTCTGCATTTGCAAGTAAATTGATATTTTCCGTTCTGTAAAATCTAACGCGAGCGCACACGAGACCATTATGAGATAAATTTCCTATTTTCAACCATCATTTGTTTGCGTCGTTAGCAAATTCAAAAACACAGCTTAAAACATTTTATATGAAATAGCAAGTTCATTTACACGCCAATAATCATCTGCGCTCGAGAAAACAATTGTCGGTAGTTAATAGTTCCCCCATTGATTCGGGTCATCGCTGGAGTAAAGGCGTCACCTACTTGCGCCTCTGAAGGCTCAAATATAACGGAGCTATAAGGGCGACTTTGAAGCGCGCATCAAATGCCGCATCGCCACAAGCAAAGCGTTGAAGTAGCGTGCAAGATTCATGCTGATCAATTCCTATACTGCATTTGATATAAGTTTGTGTAAATTTTACAGCAAATTACGGGCAATAATTTGTAATATTTTGTTGTGCGTGTCACTACACAATACAAACTTTGCAGTGCAAATGCTGAAATGGACCTCTCAGGTTTATTTTAAAGCTAAGAATGTTTTGTATACAGCGACAAATCACAAAATACTCAGAATTATTGCCCATAAGTTGCTGTCAAATTTATCCAAACTTATATGAATCAGACTTTTAAGATCGCGGTATACAAAAATTTTCATCTTCATGTTTTTATTTTTATATTTGTACCAGATAATAATTTTATTGTTTTAGACACAAAATGTGACCAAATTTTATTCTTATAACTTTTTTTTTATTTATCTCGAATAGTTTTTGCGTAATGGCTCGTTAAAGCCAAATTTTGCATGTTTCCGTTTTAAGGACGACACTAAAATCAACTCACCAAACTTAAAAAAAAAAAAAAAAAAAAAAACAGTCAATAACGATGTTGTAGGCTACAAGTTCAGCTATGTTAAATCACAAAATAAAATAATTTCGGGTTTAAAAGAAAATTATTACATTCTTATATTTTTTATTTTAAATTTCAGCATTTTTATTTAAATACAAATTGTTTTTATTCTTTGTTTTATGTACGTGAAATTGTAGCATGCGACGTCTTTATCCACTGTGACTTTTTTCAGTTTGTTGTGCCAGTTGGTTTTTGTGTAGTCCGGAAACATGCAAATTATGGATTTAACAAGCAATGACGCAAAAACTATGGGAGATAAAAAAAATTGATAATAGCAAAATTTTGTCACGTTTTCTGTCTAAATAAGAAAACAAATATCTGGTACGAATATAAAATAAACACATGGTGACGAAAATTGCTGTACACCGCGCCCGTGGAGCCCGTACATATTTATTGGTGGAGAGTCTGTTGCAAAGTTCAGTGTAGGCTGTTTTAACTAGAATACATGTAGTGGTAGTGGACAATCGCAAGCTTCTTTCGTGCAACCGTCATATTCAAAAGAGTGTATTGGCACGCTTTGTATGATCGAATGACGGTTGTGTAGTTGTTTAAAGACAAATATAGAATATACAGTACCGACTCACTAGAGTTGTCATTTGCCCAGTCAGACGGGGACACGCCGATAAAGGTAGAACGTAAGATATGGAAATGTCGTATTGAAGCCTAAGCCTAGCAAACAGTTCACTTTTTCTGCGATAAATCAGTGTTCTTAAATATAGGTGAAGATTTATACAACTTCTAGCTAGGATTCTCGTCATCAAAGGTCGGTTTCGAAAGATGGCAGCCGTGTGCCAGATTTTATGGCCCGAGGACCAACGCTCCTCTCATTTGCCCGCGCTGCAACCTACTTGCAAAAGTAATGCAGCACATGGCATACTTTTCCTTCATTCTTCGATTTGTCTCTTCTTCCTTACTTTAATTTATAAGAACACTAGGATTTCTGCTCATGTTCTTATAAAACCTGACCTGCTCGCCATTTAGAAATGCTTCTGACTCAAGTAACCTCTTGTGTCTTTACCCGAGATATTCCTTATGGAGCATTAATTTTATTTTATTTATTAATTTTATTTTCGTCTTAATTTTACGTGGCGAAATGAAGGCATGCGCATTTTCTTACATTTAACCACGATAAAGAAGCTAACAAAACAAAGACACCCAGAAATAATAAACTAAAGTTACACAATAAAAAGAAGAAATAAAATTATACATGATCAATTATTGTAACAAATCTTATACCTACATTACATAATTAAAATTACTATGAATTTTACACATAATTATACACTTAATGTTTACATGATAAATAATGGACTGTATGAATTAATAAAGTGTTAATTTTTTTTGCCAGCTTCATATGTAATGTTTTAATACTATTATTACCCTTCAGTTTAGGGTTTATAATTTATAATTAAACACAAGAATTTTCGTTTGGTTGTTGCATAGAAAGTAAGAGTTTTCTTATCTGATTCTTAAATACTGTTGTGGATGTTACATTTCTTAGGTCATCTGGCAACCCATTCCAGGCTTTTGATACATAAACGGCGAATGGTTGAGCATAGCTTTGAGTTTTATAAGCTGAACTGGATATCGTTTTCGAACAGGAGGCTAAGCTGAAGTTGATATTTTCGAACATGTGGTTCTTGCATCACGACTATGCTTGTTTTTTACTACCTGAAAACGTTTGTGTAAATATTCAGATTGGGTATAAGAAAGAGTTCTATGCAGCAATACCAGGGAATTTAACTTTCGCCTTTCCTTTAAACGCAGCCAGTTCAGTTTAGGAGTATTTGTCACTTCGCCAAAAACTTGTAGTCTCTGGCAATCTTGTTGACACATTTATTCCAGTTCTTGTGAAGAGATTCATTGTTAATTACATTGACCATGGTTAACTGGAGGCTGTGCTGCACTAGAACTTCTGCAAGCCATTGATTGATGACTTAGTCTTGAGACATTCATTGA
This sequence comes from Medauroidea extradentata, assembly GCA_003012365.1. Classification (NCBI taxonomy): domain Eukaryota; kingdom Metazoa; phylum Arthropoda; class Insecta; order Phasmatodea; family Phasmatidae; genus Medauroidea; species Medauroidea extradentata. The sequence goes on from PNEQ01032773.1 coordinate 11,462, forward strand.
TGACATTCTTAACTGTGTCATCATATCCTAAAGCTTGACAAGACAGGGGATGCTTTAAGATTCAGTTAGTGTAGTTTGGTACTAAAGTTGCTGTGTCCAGTTTCCAGTTGGGCACTGTAAAGGGAAATTGTCACAAATTTCCTTTTCATCCGAACTCGTACATCGGGAATCAGCCCGAATGTCCATCTTACTTTATCATCGTCGTGCCAGCTACAAGAAGTGTAATTCGACGAAACGACTAGGCGGCGTCCACGGAGCAGGGATTAGTTTTCGGGACCGTACGTCGTCTCCCAGGCCCACGAGGACGAAGAAAGAAGTGGGTGGGCGAAGCTGCAAACAGGAAGACGCACGACGCCTCCAACATGGAGACGAACAACCCTGCTGGCAATCACTCCCACTTCCGCCCGCGTGCGCGCAAACTGCTCTTTACTACCATGACGCAAAGTAAGTAAAGAAGGTTGGAAGGGGAGGAGAGCATCCTCAGTGCACACAACAGAAGCTTCCACGACAAGAAGCAGTATATTTCACTCCCGCACTGATTTTCCTCTTACCCCATCTAACTTCGCCAACTACTTTTTTTTTCCTTCTTCTCTATCCAGACGACACACGGGTCTTGGATCCAGCAGAGAGAGAGAGAGAGAGAGTATGTTTGACCTCGGCACCCTCCGACTTTTACGATGAGTTGCCGCAGAAGACGGTGTCCTTCTAGCAGCTAGACGAAGAGATGTGGATGTCGTAACATCTGCTGCTGACCGGGTCCTCGACGTTCCGAGGAGATACGTCGTTCAGCGTCTCGGATTACCTTCATTACGGAGAACTGTGTATCACGACGTACGATCCTAGCGAGTATAGCAATCTCCGCCGACACTTCATTTTAAACCTTCCCTTGTCTGCTTTCACATTAACTTGTGTTTCCAACGTCGCGAGCAACAATATTTTGTTACACAGCTCAACCCACCCGTCCACGATTTGTTTTATGTGATGAGGTTTCGCAGTCTTGAGATATATTGTTGTCGTCTGTACCAACAATATATTGCTTCTTCCAACCAACAGAAGACGCGCCAAGTTCTGTGTGTTGAAGGAGTGTCCATACATAAATTAGACCTGAGTAATCGGCCGACGGACGTAATTTTTGAGAGACAGCTAGGCGTGTTCTCGTTTGAAATGTCACTTTGAGTGGTGTAAACCATGATGTGACATTGACTGGACGGGAAATATCTGTGAATTTAGAAGAGAAAAAGAGACAGATAATACAAAAATATGTTTCGCTTTTAGTCGATATTCTCAAAAACCTAAAGTTACCAAAATGTTTTAATAAAGAAACGTATTCACGAAGAATGCGTCTAAGGTGATATAGTTAATTATTTGTTTAACTAAACAAGAATATGTATTAAAAACAAATGTTGTATTACTATAATATTTAACTAAAATCATATTTTTATAACCGTATTGATATTCCAGTAGCAAAACTCCGACTTCAGTAACAAAAGTACGGCTATTGTGTATACTTCAAAAAGTATTATTGTCGAAGGTAGGCGTATACTAATTATTCAGAAATTTGAATAAATAATACGTTTTGAAATTGTTCTAATTTATGAACCACGTAGGTTCCTGTATGGACAAGTCACAGAACATTAAAGTTTTTGTTATGTCCTACGTCTCGTCAGCGCGGCCATGATAGACGGACACACACCTTCACACTATGGCAGGAACTGTAAGAGGTTCTTCAATGTGACTGATAAGTAGAGCCACGATTTTGTCGCGAAAAGATTTTTGCCCGACTTTGTTTCAGTGACTCACGTGCACATCGGCAGTTCTGTTTCAAGTTTATTGGCAGCGTGTCTTTGTTCAGACACGTTTCTCATTTGACTGCACCAATCAGAATAAGACTATTCTGAGTCTGTACGTCTGTAATTTGCCAAGGCAAGTGAGAGTAAAGTCATCCAACCACAGACGATGTAGCAGAGCTGCAGGTGTGCACATGACGCATCGAAACCAAATGTTGCAAAAATCTTTTCGCCATAAAATCGTGGCTCTACTGATGAGTTGATGGTGGGTACGTAAACAAATTCACGTTATTTCCTGACAGACTAGACTGCAAGCTGTTATATGATCGCTCGACGTCTCTCATTTGCTGACAATGTTGTGGTCTTCCACAGAGGTAGCTTCTTGTCAATAGTTCACGGTAGAGAAAGCAATATACTGTGAAGGGTTTACACACGTAACAGCAATCACATAAAACGAACTCTCAGATTGTACTCGGATATATACAGGGCACTTGCCACTAAATAATATTGCGGATTTGCATACGTCTAAGTATAAATAGGCGAGTGAAAATATCCGTGTTTTGCTTTTTGGCAAAATAAATGAATCAAACATCTATGTACTTTTGTCTCTTTCGTAGCTAGAGTCTGACTTATTTGACACCTCCAGGAGTGCATTAAGCAAATTATAATGACAAGAAAAAAACCGAGAGAATGTACAATCGTGTGGTATCTTCGTGTCAGCGAGCAGTTAATGCACATGGAGATATCAATAAATTCATGAATTTTTCCCATTCTTTAGAAGTCCACGTCTTATAGGTCAAGTGATTTCGATATTTTTTATTAAAATCAGTTTAGTATTGATATTTTAACACTAGTATATTTATTTAGACCTTTCGTAGCAATTAACATCACAGATTTATTCATATTTTTTGCACTAGAAGTATCACAGATTTTGTTATAGAAATAGTAAAATAATGTTTTCTTCTGTGGGTGAAGTATGTATAACTCCGCAAAAAGCTTACATACGATTGCGCGTTGTACCATTGCACATAATCTCGAAAATAATTCCGAAGAATTGTTTGGAGAATCACGCGAGTTCCTTGCACCAAGATTAAAAGAAAAACAACGCAGCATGACTCGAAGATAAGATATCGTCATAATATTTACTTGCGTGAAGAGAACGACTCAAAAAGTGTAGCTGCAAACTTCATCACTACCTCGGAGTATCTCGGGTATTCTTGTTGACGGGTTCAACATCTGTGGAATCCGCACATTCCCGCCACTCTCTCCCCACCCCCCTCCGCTGGGTGGGCCAGTCGGACCCTCATGTCGCCTGTCGCTTGATGTACGACCCCTACGTCCCTGGAATACACAAGTGACCTAGCATCCTACCCCTCCTCCTACACGCCTCCTTCCAAACGGTCGCGTACATGACCCATTCCCACTGCCCTTGTCAACCTCGAGACGCGGCTATAGTCTCTCCACTCGCCATCCCGCCGAGGAGCTGTTAAATCCTCCCATCACCACTCACAGCACACGATTCAACTCCGCTTCTAGAGACTGGATGCCCGCAGCTTCTGGATCGCTGGAGCATATGAGGGTGACACAGACTCATATGTCATGTCTTTAAGAGGGGTTCTGGGGGATTATTCCCCAAGCGAAATCATAAAATAAAATATTATTCCCGTCAGAGGTATTTACAAAAATTTATAATGAAAATGGCATAAATATCCCGGATTTTGCATCTTGAAATCAAAATTATTCCATGGGAGGACTCCCTGACACACCCCTTCAAATATTAACCACCGCGCACCTCCAACAGGCACAAGTGTCGCTTCGTCTCAGTTTTGGATCCGCGGATTGCGCGGATTCAACGACCAGCAAAGCAGCAGCGAACATCCTTGAGAATGTGGTAAAACTTGTAGCTTCTTGTTCTCTGAGAAGGGACGTTAGCGTGGTTCGCTTAGTTTACGCCTGTTATCTGGTGATGGAGTAACCACACCTGCCGACTGCGACTGGAAAGAGCATAGCTATTTCTGGCGAGGGTATTAAGTTACTTTCGTCGACTATAAGCTTGTTCCGACTGGTATACTCTCCGGGTTCCAGTACAGAATTAACAGGTTTCAACACTGTGCCAGAGCTGTCTTGGAAAACGCGAACTACACACAGTAACTCTGGAAAGTAATGCTCAGTCTGGACTTTAGCGAGTCTCTGGAGCTGTATTGTAGATAGTCTGTCCTATCATCGACAAGTGCATGCAGGATGGATGCATTTGTGATATTATGTACGAGTAAAGACTCCACAACCCTATGTGCACTTTATAAAGTATGTTAGCTGCTGCTATAGTGTACAACGTATAGTATATATGAAAAGGTGGCGCGGGAGTCTGTCATTGCTTTCACGCAGGTTTTATATTGGCTCAGACACCTCAAACATGAGTTAAGGCTGCAGTTGAAGAAGTAATTCACACGCAGAGTTCGAAATGTATCTTCCTCTTAAAGAAACTCGCGAAAATGTTTAATGCCAACATACCCTTGAAAACAATGTAGTTAATTACAACGCATATGGTTAGGTGAAATAAGTCTGACACGACGCAGCTGTCTACAAACTAATAATAGGCATAAAAAATTACAATAGCAGGATTCTTATTGGATCAGTCAAATAGGGCAACAGCTCCACATTAAAGAGAAAGCCAGTCATCTTCTGGTAAACTGAACGTGCGTTTAAAACCAGCAAACAGTGAAGTTTTCCCGCGATAAATCATCTTCTCTAACCATCATCTCTGCACACAAGAAATCCTCACCTGTACGACGCTCACTAGGTCGGAGTATTCCAAACTTTCCACGGCAAACGGCAAATTGCGCGCCAGCCACATTCGTTCACGGTGCGGGGTTATGATCCCCGACCACGGTAAACGTCTGCCGGGGAGGATGGGGTTGCGCTGGAAGGTCTTCTGGAAGAAAAAAAATTAAAATAAATAAAATGAAATTGCGAGGGAGCGTGAGAAGTTCCACCGTCGGTTCACGAGAGATGAAAAAGTTGACGCGTTGGTAATACGCTGCGCGGTGTGATTCACACCCTAGGATTTGGAGGAGGCGGGTACGGGGGGAGGGGTAAGGGAGGTTTTTGTGGGACGCATTTCCAGTCCATCTCCTGCGAAACCTCTGCCCCTCCCCCCCCCAGTCGCTAGGTCGCCGTCGATGGCTTGTCGCGAGGCGGCGGGAACACGATTCATACCCTCCGGTATGTTTAAAACATGGCCAACACGCTCCCCGGACCTTTTTTTTTCATGGCGGCCGCGACAAGACATAACCGTGCACGCCCCTGTGTGTTGGGGAGAGGGTGTGGGTGAAGAGTGTTATAACAAGACGGGAGGACATATGTTTAAAACAGCAACGTCACCCCCTCCCTCTATCGACCACGAACGATAAATAAACCATGTCAGGGGAGGAACAACAACAGTCGAAAGGGGAGGGAGAGGGAGGTAAAACACTCCCGTGATTTGGAAACAGAACAAAACTCTAGTGTAGCAGGGGCCGCGGTGGCCGTGTGGTCAGCCCATTCGCCTCCCACCTCGATTCCCGGCGGGGTCGGTCCCCGGATTTTCGTATGTGGGAATTGTGCCGGACGATGCCGTTGGTCGGCGGGTTTTCTCAGGGATCTCCCGTTTCCACCGTTCTTTCATTCCGGCTTTGATCCGTAGGCCTACTCATCTCAGTCATCCCTCATCAGCGGTAAAGACCTCGATGTTAAGCGCTGACCAAAAATCACTCACTCAATCTAGTGGAGTAATGCTACAGTTTCTAGGCAGGAGGGGAGGAAGAACGAGGGTTGCGTGCGACATTAACGTGCGATTATGATCTTGAGTAGAATACTGGACGTACGCCATTGCATTAGGCCTACTCTGTCTTCCAAGAAAACTAGGCAAAGCAAAACAAAGGAAAAAACATGACACGATTAGCTGTAGGAAGAAAACAACTCCACACCACACACACGTGTGTGTATATATGTATACTGTACATGTATATGCATATATATATGTACACATACATATGTATATATGTCCATATATATTTTATTTTTTTATATGCACATACATATGTACATCTACATATATAATACTGAATGTCAGTCTGTGTTTTCTGTATGTCTTTCTGAAATGTAGGCCTTGCGGGCTTCTGTACCGTACATTATAGCAAGTAATTTTTGGCGAAAAGGATTTTGCAATGCCTAGTACACATATACCACTTAGCTTGGTGGTCAGTGATTGGATGTTTAAGAGGAGTCCTCGACTGGCGAATGGACGGCCTTGCAGCGAGTCACGTGTATTATTTTTTTTACGTGAAACCGCTTAACTTATTCATATTATGTTTATCTACAAAAAGAACACGCACTTGAAACTATGCTTCTATTTTCAAAAATTCAGTATGCTTGTTATAAATTTGATTTTCGTGTCTTTAAAAATGGCTAAAAACATTTTTTTAGGCTTTATACTTCATACTATTCAAAAATATTATGTTGTGGTCACCACTTTAAGTCCCGTAGGAAAAAAGACTAATAGGAAAACCTTGCACGCCAGTTTGGCGCGCTGCGAATAGAGGCGATATGCTTCTCGTCAAGCGTGGAACAATGACTCTTATCGCTAGAGCCGCGATTTTATGGCGAAAAGATTTTTGCAACATTTGGTTTCGATGCGTCATGCGCACACCTGCAGCTCTGCTACATCGTCTGTGGTTGGATGATTTTACTCTCGCTAGCCTTGGCAAATTATAGACGTACAGACTCACAATAATCTTATTCTGATTGGTGCAGTCGAAAGATAATCATGTCTGAATAAAGACACGCTGCCAATAACCTTGAAACAGAACTGCCGATGTGCACGTGAGACACTGAAACAAAGTGGGGCAAAAATCTTTTCGCGACAAAATCGTGGCCCTACATCGCTACGATGTTCCCCATGCGTCAAAGGTGGAAGATCAACGTCGGGGAAGACTCCTCTTAAACTCTCGGCGTCTCAGGGTTCTACCAGCAAATCTCAGACTTGTGTTGTCGCGGTAACCTTGTTCCGATCGGTACAGTCAAATGCGCGAAGCCTCTGCTCTACATTCTGCCAATAACAGTGAACCAGAGCTGCATATGTGCTCGTAAGGCTCCGAAACAAATTGTTAGAATAGTATTTTCACCAAACATCACTGCCTCTATAATTTACCCGAGCGTGATGAAACTTTAGTGAGTCGTGCGGCGTCTGCTGACAAATATCTGAATGTAGGGTAGGGGCACAGCAAGGAAGGGGAGCACAACGGGGTAGCCAAAAATGTTTCCCCTGAAATTTGTTATTAAATTTTTAGTGACACTTAACACAATTTTACACAAGTTTAGAATTTTTGAGTAAAGTTTAATTTATTTACAAAATATATTTACAGATATTGTAAATAATAATCATTTAAATAACATTATCAGTATTTACGTTATTGTTTATTTGAAATTTGAAGTGCCGTAAATTTTTATCATAATCAACTGGAAAATTTTTGTTTTTGAAAGGATTATCAAAATAGGAAAACTCCACTTAAGTTATGTTGGGCACTTACACTGTACTTTTACATAACTGAAAGAGGCAATTATTTGAAAACCAAGCGAACTAAATCGTGGGAAACAGCTAGCATAATACAAAATACATAATAAATCCCACAAGTAATTATGACAGAGGAAGCACGAAGAGAAAATACATATAAAACCACAAATGGAAAACTAAACTTAGTAACATAAACAACTGAAAAGAGAACACATTAGACAACACAGATAATTACTGGGTCGTCGACCAAATTACATAAAAGACTGGGGCCGTGTTCCGTTGCCTTTTTAATGCGCACTACGCTTTCGTGTGGAAAATGGTTGTGCCAAAACTCCATGCGCTCATAACAGCATTGGGGAACAGAACATGTTCGAGCGCTCGTTTGGCGCGCGAAGTATTTAAATTCAAAACGAGAAACATACGTGGCTAAATGACGCAGAAACCAAACGTGAAAACGGTAGTTAAACGTTTCTCTATTTAATATACAAATTATATTTAGCAGACATGACGTATCTAATGTATGTGCAAAAATGGACATTAAACAAGCTAATGTATACAATGAAATACACTACATAAATAACGTGTTTTCAAGATATCAACCTACTCTACGTCAATGCGTGATCTTATAGTCTATACTATCATTGCAAATTTCTCTTCGATGGATAAGTTAATACAGAACGTTTTCAAGAAATGATAGAACCAATACACAATATAATAACCTGCAAAAAATTTGCACCATGTGTGAATGTGACGTCAGCACACGAAACGCCTGACCACAGACAGGAAGTAGTGTGATGTCACACTCGAATCATGCGCCACATGTTTTAACGGAATAACGCCAGAAACGTTTCGTGCGAATCACGCTTTCAACGGAACACGGCCTGGACGACAACGACGTCGACTACACAGACGTAAGACTGGACGAATATAAGTTACGACAAAGAGAAACAGTCGGTTTCCATAGATGAGCTTGTCGCGACGTTTTGGAAGCTGACATCTG